>BQNB010031960.1:14088-34088 GCA_026074375.1 Tanacetum coccineum | reverse complement strand
AAACGATTTTATGTTATCTTTTGTTTAAAACACTAATGTTTTGTAAAATCCGTTATACAAAACCATTTTAAAAGAAGTATTTCGATTAAAACAATTAAACAATATCACATATTACATAAGGTTTTAACAAAAATATATATGTAATATGATGTTGTCAATTTCCATTAGAAAGATCTTAATAGATCTATTTTACATGATCTATTTCTATACTGAAACTCAACAAGGTTTCAGTAGATCCATTCTTCTAAAGAAACTCAACAAGGTTTCAGTAGATCCATTCTTCTAAAGAAACTCAACAAGGTTTCTATAGATATACTTTTAAACTCCAAAAAAAAATTCAAAAATTATATCTAGTTAATAATTAACCGACCCGGTTTAAAATAAACTAGACAAGTCAAACAAACACTTTCACTAAATTAGTAAAGTGATGGATATATGATATTTAATAATAACATGTATAATTATCAATATCTTGATTCAAAAAAAAATTCTTTTTGATTTTATCGAACACGTTACAGTTATCTAATAAAGTAACAACGCATTTTATGAGATATGTTTCAAAGAAACTCCACTTGGTTTCAATGAATACATTCTAATAATCTAATAAAATAGCAACTTATATTTTATGAGATTTGTTTCAAAGAAACTCCACTTGGTTTCAATGAGTCTAAATTCATCATGATTTGCAACTATGTTAGTAACTGGCGCGCCAATTACATTTACAATATTCACAAGGGTCACAATTGTGTTTAAACACAAAACAATTAAGAACTGTTAAAATAATTCGGTATCTAATAAACTCGACTTGGTTTATAAAGACTTTGTACCAAATCTGATTCAAAGAAACTCAATCTTGGTTTCAATAAATCAAACAGATCAGTTTAATAGAAACTCAATCTTGGTTTCAATATAAACTGATTCGAATAAACTGTTTTAAAAATCGTTTATAGATCTGTAACGCCAAATCTGTCAATTAAAACTCTGTTTACTTAAAACTGGTTTTCCAAAGAAACACAATCTTGGTTTCGACGGAAAACAGTTTGTATAAAAATCTGTTAATTAAAGTAATCCGATTTAAACAAAAAAGTGTTTTTAATTCTGTTACACAGAATCTGTTTTAAGATTGTAGGAAAACATGTACACTTTTATTAAAATAAAATCAGATTATAATTAATAAATAATTAACAGAAAATAAAACAGACAGAATGAGGTAGAAGCAGAAGACAAACACTATGAACGATAAATAAGGAAAACAGTAAAATAGTAAAAGTACTTACTTGATCACCATCAAAGAAAACTCTTTGAGGCACGTGTTTTACACGCTTAGCACTAAAGAGCTGAGCTCAGGGTACAACAGCCGAAACAGTAAGTTGTACTGCCGGACTTAACAAACTGCCTGGAATATCACATTTCCTGATGTGTACTCCATAAGTTGGATATCAATAATACTTATTGATTTGATGTGTGTCAAAGCTATGGAATTAGAGCTTCTATTTATACACTATAGAGTCCTCACAAGTTTACATATCCTTTCAATGTGGGATAGAAAATAAACATAAATTCCTCTTTAAGCATGGTACCGAATGCCTAACTTTGAGACGCGATATCTCATTCACATCAACTCCATTTTGGACACATAAAAATTCATTGCGAAACACTCTACAAAAAGAATGCAAACTTACAAACTATTACTTATATATATGACACATACATATAAATAATTGTGTCCAAAGTTGGTCAAAAATCATTTTGCCAACCAAATTTTCCAATAGCCTTTTGGATACATAGTCGTGACTCGTGATAAGACGTAACAATTACCATGACAGCGCATTACAGAAAACTAAAGAAAACCCTCCTAAAAGAACGGATATATCGAATCAATGTGTGTGAACAGTAATACATTGTCAATCCACAACTTGATAATGTATTCACAAGAATGAGAAAAAAAGGTTAGATTATTTTTCGTTTCTATGCCTTAAATATCTAAGGCAAGGCAGATAATGTTCCCCTTTGATTTATATGAGAAAATCTTAAAGTGGATATACTAAAACGTATATAATTCAAAATGAATCCAATTGAATTGTTCTATAGGCTAGAACTTCACAG
The DNA here is from genome assembly GCA_026074375.1 of Tanacetum coccineum. NCBI lineage: Eukaryota > Viridiplantae > Streptophyta > Magnoliopsida > Asterales > Asteraceae > Tanacetum > Tanacetum coccineum. The sequence goes on along the minus strand of BQNB010031960.1, from coordinate 31,982 downwards.
GATTAATAGTACAAAGTTTCCATTACATAGTAAAGCAATTTTGATCGGTTACAAACGATGCGTTAGTTATAGACATAACCACATCAAGATCTCCCATGCATGTTTGAGAGTCTATATATACATTACACGTACATCTTTATGATTCATTAATGTCACTATTAGACATGTCTTCCTACTTATGATCTCCACTTCATACTCAGCTTGGTCTAGATGTACTACGAAAACTATATGTATCGAATGTTGGGATTTAAATACCTAGGTAACTAGTTTAGCCACGAGTACGCAGCGGATAGGACCTAGTAATAGCATATGGTTAACACAAAATAAAAGGTAAATAGAAACGCGTACCTTTTGATAATTTTGATCAAGAAAATGAAACAAGCAATTAAAGTAATTGCCTCTACGGTTGCTCACACAATCACGTCAACCAAATGTATTAAGCTTGTTAGGCTTAACTTCACGAACTAACAACCTTTGTTTTATATCTCGATCATCAAACAACTCTTGAATCTTTGTAACCGAAAATCAATAACCGAATTAGGGTTTTAAACCCTAATTAAACCGAATACCTGATAACCGAATAAAACAAACCCGAATACCCTTTGGGATTTTTTCCTTCGAACAGAAAACCAAACAAACACCTTGTATACGCTTCTTGAGTGTCGAGCTGGGAGAGATACAAGAATTGAAGAAGATTAAAGCAAAGCTTTAATCGAATTCGGTGTGAGGTATCAACCGAAAACCAAATAAACCTTATAAATGGTTTGAAGAAATCGTTGGGGAGAAAACCAAATAGAACCGAATGTGGCTGTAGGATTTTTTTGAGTCGTGTGGAATGAATGAAGGGTGAGGAGTATTAATACTCATCAAGCCCTAGTAGAGATGAACTAGGAGACAAGTCCTTGTTACATCACAATACCTCATTTCCCTTGTTCTCCTTATCCTTTTACCGAACAAACACCCCTACTCGAACCTTCTTAGGAACCGGCCACTTTGGTATATCCTTAGGGTTCGGGTTTTGTTCATTCTAGTCCTTGTGGTTTATATCTTGTGAAGTATTAAATACATTCTCCGTGTATTAACGTGTGTGCCCCCAATAGGCTCACATATTCGTAATGTATTCGTGTTATTCGACTACCATATTCCAACATCGAATAGATAATATCCCCCATTTGAACTATTTAGAGATCGAAATAAAAATATGAGTTCGCCGGTGGTTCGATTGATAGTATATATATAAAACACAACTCAAATGCAAGTCTCAACCAAATGCCCTTGACCAAGGCAAAAGGTCAAAATCTACACAAAGAGATTAAATATATATACACAAGTAAGAATCAATAATAAAAAGATTCCGGAAGAGATATTCCCGGGTCGTATGTCCCAACGAGGCTGCAATTGAAATTTATCCTGGTTTGATGAGAAATTGAATGATGGAAACACTGATATAATTATAACTAAAATTAATTAAATAAAACTTAATTTAATCTACGGGAAAACAAGCAAAGGAAATGGGGATCTTAAAAACTACGGGAAACAAAATTAGTTATAGGGAAATCCTAAAATTAAATCTAATTGAACTACAATTGGTTGTGGATGATGCATCACATACACCCCGAAAAATAGCTTTTATAACTACTTGTTTCAGGACAAGCGTTGGCTATAATCACAAATTGATATCCACAACCTACAGAACTTGCTTGCATCTCAATCTAAGGACCATCTTTATCAGAAACCCATTATTTCGACATTTTACCTCATACATGATTCCAAAATAAATGATAGAAGGTTGGGGTATCCAATATGCATCCTTTGTGAATACATATGAGTTTGGCGGGACATATATTCAAAGAATATAACCAACACTCACATTTGCCTTACATAACAATATTCCCATATTGTTAACCGATAATGGACATATATATATAATGATTAAATCATAACATAGGAATAAACATGCAAATTTATAAAAAAGAATAACAGTTATTATATGAATGATAACAAATCCCAAGTATCTTTATTCATCAGAAAATAAAAATTGCCTTACAATTCCAAAATTATCCAAATACTAATCAAACACAGAGTTACATGAAACTACTAGCTCGCAACAATCCGAATATTTTAGTTAATCAGAATGCAAGGGATGCCAAAGCCTTTGTGTAAAAGGGTCAGCTAATATCATTACTGTGTCAATCTTTTCTATCTTTACATCACCCATCTTAATGGTTTCGCGAAGATAGTAAACTTTTGCGCGAAAATGTCTTGCACCTTTAGTGACTCCATCATCTTTCGCTATTGCTATGGCTCCAGTATTATCATAATACATACTTATGGGTTTTTCAATTGTGGGAACAATGCCAAGTCCCCTAGAAAAGAAATTTACTGAATCCATGACAGCCTCTTTCGATGCATCAAAAGCAATGATATATTCAGCAGTCTTAGATGAGGTAGCAAAAATACTTTGTTTTGTACTTTTCCAGTCAACAGCACCTCCATTTAGAACAAACACATATCCAGTCTGCGACTTTAAGTTGTCAGCATCCTTCAGATATCCAGCATCAGTGTAGCAAGAAACTCTGAGCTGTCATTTCAAATTACCTCCATATACCAGAAACATATCTTTTGTATTGTGAAGATACTTAAGAATATTTCTAACAGCAGTCCAGTTTTCTTCACCCGGATTCTGTTGAAATCGGCTTGTCATGTTTTGTGCAAACGCAACATCAGGACGAGTACATCTTACAGCATACATAATAGATCCTATTTGCCGAAGCGAAGGAATATTCTGCATGCGCTGTTTCTCAGCAGCGTTGAATCACCTTGCGACTTTACTCAATTAAGCTTTCTGCATTGTATCGTTCCAACCACGCTTGAATATCCATATAAAAATCTTTTCAAGATTTCGTCAAATGGTAACCACTATTGATTAAAACCATTAACCGCTTTGACCTCTCACGAAGATCTTTATTCCAAGAATACATGCAGCACCCTCAATCTTTCAATGCCAAACTTCCTGCCAAGATAGGATTTTACATCTTGTAACATTGGAATGTTGTTTCCCATGAGTAATATGTCATCGACATATAGAATTAGGATAGCGACATAACTCCCACTAGCTTTCAGATACACACATGGCTCATCAGGATTTTGAGTGAAACCGAATTTCTTGATTTCATCATCAAATCGCTTATTCCATTGCCTTGATGCTTGCTTAAGTCCATAAATGGAACGCTTAAGTTTGCATACATGGTTAGGATATTTTGGATTCACAAAACCCTCAGGTTGCTCCATATAGACTTCTTCGGAAAGATGTCCATTGAGGAAAGCGGTTTTGACATCCATTTGCCATATCTCATAGTCATAGTACGCGGCTATAGCTATGAGAATCCTTATAGGCTCTAAAACTGCAGATCAGGAGAAAAGGTTCTTCATAATCAAACCCCGTAGTTTGAGTGAAGCCCTTTGCTACAAGACGAGCTTAAAGATGTATACTGCACCAACCATGTCAAGAGTCTTTTTCTTGAAAAGCCACTTGCTACCAACGGTTCTAGCATTGGGAGGAAGCTCAACTAAGACCCATACATCATTGTCTTTCATGGATTGCATTTCCACATTCATCGCATCAAGCCATTTCTTGGATTCAGGATCCAGCAATGCAGCTTTATAGTTAGCGGGTTCACCGAGATCCCCTAACTCATGTTCCTCAGTATCGATGTACAAACACAATCGATCTGTGGGACGGCGTGTCCTTGTGGACCTACGAATGGGATTGATATCACTTTGAGGTTCATCAATTTCTTGATCATCCTCTTCATGATTTAAGCTAGTGTCTACAGAAGGATTTGTATCTTCTTCTTGAATTAATTCAAGATCTTCCACACTCCCACTTGCTTTCAGATCCAAGAGCTTAGACTCAAAGAACTCAGCATTTCGAGCAACAAACACTTTATTCTCAGATGGGCTGTAGAAAGAATATCCCATTGTTTCCTTTGGGTATCCTATGAAGATACACTTAAAAGATCTAGGGTCAAGTTTGTCAGGTTTGGTAAGTGTATCATGCTTAACAAACGCCTCACAACCCAGACTCTTAAGTAAGACAGTTTAGGGGCTTGCCTATGCCATATTTCGTATGGTGTCTTATCAACCTTCTTAGATGGAACCATGTTGAGAATGCGTGCAGCAGTCTCAAGGGCATAATCCCAAAAGGACTTTGGTAGAGTAGTTTGACTCATCATGGATCGAACCATGTCTAGCAGTGTTCGATTTCTCCTTTCTGACACACCATTGTTTTGTGGCGTGTAGGGAGGAGTGCGATGGGCAATAATCCCATGCTCCTTTAGATGATCCAAAAACTCTTGACTCATATATTCACCTCCACGATCAGAACGTAGTGACTTAATGGTCTTACCGAGTTGATTTTCTACTTCTTTTTGAAATACCTTAAAGGTTTCAAACACTTCATGTTTATGTTTCAGCAAGTATACATAACCATAACGACTGAAGTCGTCAGTGAAAGTGACGAAGTAGCTTGCTCCTTGTCTTGACACAATTTTAAATGGGCCACATACATCGGTGTGTATTAGTCCAAGTAAATCTTTAGCCCTTTCCACTTGATGTGAATAGGGTTTTCTTGCCATCTTACCAGACAAGCATGAAACACACTTTCCTAATGACTCAATGTCAATAGAATTGAGAAGTCCATCATGTTGTAACTTTTCAATGCGTTTCTTGCTAATGTGTCCAAGACGACAGTGCCACAAGAGAGAAGAGTCCAAATTAATTTTGGCTCTTTTATTGCTAATTGCATACATAGAACTATCGTTTGTATTAGAACAAGACATATCAATTTCAAAAATACCATCCCGTGGGAAAGCCATAAAATAAACTAGATTATTCTTTGAAACTGAAATAACATTGTTTTCATCAAAGCGGTTAATAAAACCGTCATCAAACAAACGCGAAACTGAAATAACACCTCTAGTAATAGAGGGAGCATAATGACAATTGTTCAAGACAATAACTAATCCACTAGGGAGCTCTAAATGATAAGTTCCAATTGCTTCAACGGCTGTACGATGACCATCGCCCACGTACAGACTCAAAGCACCTGGTTTCAGCTTCTTACTTCCCCGTAGACCCTGAGTAGTAATACAAATATGAGTACCACAACCAGTGTCATAAATCCAAGATTTACTAGGAAAAGAATAGAGTTCTATGGTGAAAATACCCGAAGCGCTAGCTCCCTGAGATAGCTTCTTCTTTTTCATCAACTCGGCGAGATACACGGGACAATTCCTTCTCCAGTGCCCAACTTCACCACATTGGTGGCAAATGGCGTCCTTTGCTGGGTTATCCTTCTTAGGTGGTGGAGGAGTCTTAGGTTTAGGAGCAAATGGTGCATTGTTAGGTGCATAACCCATCTTGCCTTTGCCTTTACCATGACCCCCCTTAGCAGCTTTGTGCGGTTTATTTTTCTGGTTTTTCTGAACCCTTCCTGCTCGTATTGCATGAAGTGCAGGATTAGCATCTTTCTTTGGCAGCGAATCTTCATGCAGCTTAAGCATGGCATGTAGTTCATTCACGGTCTTCCCCATGCCGTGCATATTGTAATTCTGCACGAAGCTGTCAAAATCCTTATTCAGAGAGACTAAGATAAGACTCACTGCAAGGTTCTGACCAACTGGTTGACCGAGTCGCTCCAAGTTGTCAATGTAGCCCTTCATCTTTAGAACATGTGAGCTAACAGATTGACCTTCCTCCTGCTTGCAAGTGTGAAATTCTCTCACAGTCTGCAGAAGTTCCTGTTCAGCTTGTTTGGAAAACATAGCTTTTAGTTCCTGGAGCATGTCATAAGCACCAAGATGAGCTAGATTTCGTTGGATATCTAGGTCCATGGTCAACAACATGAGAGCATGAGCACATCAACTTCCTTTTGCCTTTAGACACCAATGCATCAAGACTGCAAGTTCCTCAGGGAGGAAATTTGCTGTCCAGGTTGTGCAACTGGTGCAAACAGAATAGGATGCTCAAGGTAATATTCCTTGTCTTCAGTTGAAAGTACCAAACGTAGTTGTCTGTACCAATCAATGAAGTTGGGTCCAGTTGAGTTTTGTTTCATCTTCTAGAAGATAAACTCTCCTGAATACCGAATTGTTTTCCGACTGAGAGATAGGTCATCTACAATAAAAGTTCAAACAATTAAGTATTTTCGATAATTAAATCTTCAATAGAATAACTACCCAATAATTTACTTAATTAAGACTAAGATACCAACTGAAGTCCCACTTATTACCCAAGGTTGGACCAAGGATGTAAATAAGTGGTGCAAGAGGTAAGCGTCGAGCGTTAATAATTGCAATTTAAATGCAACTCTTAGATTTTATGATACTGTCAAAAAGCATAAGTCCGCATGTAATAATGTTAGAGCAGTTTAGTATCATCTTATGCCCGATCGGGTCCAGGGTCTAGACCAAGAGACTCGAAATAAAGTCGACCAACACGAGAAAATGTGAAAATCGTATCCAAAGGTCTGACTAGTAGACGAAATCACCATGGGGTTGGTATGGGACCATGGTCTGACCAAGACAACTCCAAACCAATTGACGGTGATCTCTAACGCTTGGGTGGCAAAGACTTAAATTTTCTAGGGGTATTCACTTAAATGTGTCAAAACGTGTACAAATGGAAGCATGTAAATACTTTGAAACACAATTTAAAAACTTTTAACAACTGACCACTGTAGTGACATGCCAGGGTTCATGGTAACCATCCAATCTGAAGCTCGCAAAGAAGGCGGAGAAGATAGGTCAGCACGAAGCTATTAAAAACCTTTATTTCTTTAGGGAATTAACCGTAAACAACCCGCCTTAAACTTCTCTTATAGGCTGTTCCTAGAGGATAGCCGTACTTCCCATTGAGACCATACGTCCATATTTTTAATTCATGAAAAACAAGTTTCAATAGTTTAGTCTTATTAATTTTTTTACAAAAACAGTTTTCCACGAAACAAATGGTTGGTCACTATGAGCATGCATTAGGCGTGTAAAATTAATAGACTACATTAACATCATCTTTTAGTCATATGGCATATCTAATTAGGCGTGTAAACAATTTAGACATTAAATAAACATGCAAACTAAATTCATAACAAACAGATGTGACATTAAGCATACATCAAACATGAAAATTCCGAGTTCTCTCGCAGTCCCCTTCCCCAAATGGAGAACAAAAGACCCTCACAAGGTTTCTAGCTAAAGTGCCTAAACAACCGCCCCATTGCACCACATATAGTGATTGAATTGGGTCTTATAGCCAGAATAGGCAATAATTAAAAGGGATCATTCAATCAAATTAACAACTTAATTATTCATTTAACCTATAAAACCCTTTAATAGTTTTCAGGACAATATCTACTTTTTTAATTATCTTATGGCAAGAATCTAAATATTGTTGTCATATTTTTCTAGTAAAACATAAATAAAATATTAAGCGTAGGAAAGCTGGTGTGGACCCATAACCCACAAGTCCCAGATCGGAACCTGGCTCAGATTCCACTGATTGGGACTAAATACCTAGTTAACTATATAGCCACGAGTACGCAGCGGATAGGACCTAGTAATAGCATATGGTTAACACAAAATAAAAGGTAAATAGAAACGCGTACCTTTTGATAATTTTGATCAAGAAAATGAAACAAGCAATTAAAGTAATTGCCTCTACGGTTGCTCACACAATCACTCCAACCAAATGTTGATTAAAGCTTGCTAGCTTAACTTCACGAAACTAACAACCTTTGGTTTTTATATCTCGATCATCAAACAACTCTAGAATCTTTGTAACCAAAATCAAATAACCGAATTAGGTTTTAAACGCCTATAAACCGAAAACCTGATAACCGATAAAACAAACCCACGAAATACCCTTTGGAATTTTTATTTCCTTCGAACAGAAAACCAAACAAACACCTTGTATACGCTATCTAAGTGTCTAGCTGGGAGAGAACAAGAATTGAAGACGATTCAAAGCAAAGCTTTTAATCGAATTCGGTGTGAGGAATCAACCGAAAACCAAATAATCCTTATAAATGGTTTAAAGAAATCGGTGGGGAGAAAACCAAAAGAACCGAATGTGGTTTTAGGATTTTTTTTGAGTCGTATGGAATGAATGAGGGGTGAGGAGTATTAATACTCATCAAGCCCTAGTAGAGATGAACTAGGAGACAAGTCCTTGTTTCATCACAATACCTCTTTTCCCTTGTTCTCCTTATCCTTTTACCGAACAAACACCCCTACTCGAACCTTCTTAGGAACCGGCCACCTTGGTATGTCCTTGGGGTTCGGGTTTTGTTCATTCTAGTCCTTGTGGTTAATATCTTGTGAATATTAAATACATTCTCCCCGAGAATTAAACGTGTGTGCCTCAAAAGCTCACATAATCGTAATGTATTCCCGTGTTATTCTATACCAAATTCCAACATCGAATAGAAAACATCCCCCATTAGAACTAGACTAGAGATCAAAAATAAAATATGAGTTCGCCGGCCTAACCTGTTTGTCTCGGTTCAGAAATATTACGTACCCGTGCACCCGAATATAGTTAGGTAATCCACCTGTTCAAAACGTCAAAACATGCTGCGATACAGCCGGTTTGAGGCAGTTTCAAGTGTTTGTATAAATCCCTTAAAAAAAAAACTTTAGGCCATGAGATAAGGAGATCAAAAGGCAAAATGTGTAAGATCCGTAAAAATCATTCACCTTTTTTACTATGCTAAAATCGAATACCTACATGATATACAAATTACGTCTTTCCTACTTCTTTCTCATTTTTACATGTTTTAATGATGTCTCTCATGATTAAAGTGCATTCACTTTTATATGTTTCTAAAATTGTAGTTAAATGAAGTAAACTTTATTAATCCCTAAGCAAAAGGATGAAAGGGAGAGATTGGAATATAGACAAAATAATAATACTTTAAGTGGAAGGACCATTCTAATTCAATTAGCTATATAGAGGCTTAATATTGTGTATTAAAGGCATTTTTACTTGTCACTTTTTCTTTGTTGAGCATATATATATTTTTTCTTAGATCAATCAATATGTATAATTATTATTGGATCTAACGGGTGTGTGGCGTGTGAGAACTTATTCACGTCTAAGGCACGACTTAGCATGAAGGCGACCTACTTATAACGTTACTTTGTTTGCTAAGAACGTATTGTGTGCGTAAACTTAGAGGGATTATTATTTTGATCCTTGGTGGTTTTGCGTGGTGTTATACACACACTTATATTAAAGACGGTGTAACGTTTATTGCTAAAAGCAGTATAACGTTTCTTGCTAAAAGGTACACATCTTCAATCCCTTGTTAATTATAAGTTCTATACGTGTTTGATCTTTGCGTTGCGTACTCGTGATATGTTTAATTGGTTAAATAGATGTAAAATCCCAACATATTGAGATCATGCCAAGTCGTCCATTAAGTAACTCACGTAAGATAAAGCTTGTGACAACATAGCTCTTTTGGCAACATGATTACGAGAGTTAATACCGATAGTACTAAGCAGAAAGGTGGTTCATGAACTTGGATTCTACAAATCTATAATGTAGCAAGTAATAAAGGGTTATAGAGGACAAGTCAAACAAATGCTTTCAGCATAGAGGTGAATCGATTATTTGACCTTTTAGTTTGACTTTATTTGTATCACTTTTATAGATATCGGTATATTATGTAGAAATATCGGATATACAATGGAACTAGGAATAAAAATCTAGATACGATTACAAAGCCCTTTAAATAGTTCATTCACGTATGTGAAAATGTTGTGTAGAGTGTATGCTCTTGGCTGATATACATGTTGGGTTATGCTAATCTTTAACATGTCAAATGGGTAAGTTATTACTGTAGAACTTTAGCTAAATAAAAGGAAACTGGTTTAGTAGATCAGTAGTTGCTAAAAAGTGTAATTTTAAGGATAAAATTTTCAAATCATTTGCTGAAAGAAAATGAATTTTGCAACTGTTATGTTTAGTCTTTATTTTAGCAAAAGTCCAGGGTAGTCAAGTGTTAAGTTGTCGTGGGTTAACTTGTGTCCCAAGTCCAGCCCATATGTTTTAGGGTTTGTTCTCCCCCTCATCTTTATAAAAGGAGGTGAGGGTTCATTCTTTCAATACTAATCAACGTTTGGTTAGGGTTATACCTTGTGCGCGTTCTTCTTTTTTCTTCTTTTCTGTCGTGATATAAGTTGTTGCTATTGTGTGTTTCTTGTTTTGAAGTTCCGCTCTAGTAATCGGGTTGTTGGTCGGCTATATTCCAACAAGTGGTATCAAGAGCTTTGGTTCGCGAGTTTTACCGGTTATCTAGGATCGATCAAGAAGGGTTTCTTGTTGTTCGGTTCTTGAACGACAAGGGTGCAGCAGATCGATAAGTTTTTAGGCGTCGGGTGTTCGTCGGAGTATAGACGAAGAAGACGTACAGTGGGTCTTTGTTATATTCAAAAGACAAAGAAGAAAAAAGGAAAAAAATAGTCACGTGAATTAAGAAAAAGATAACACAGTATTTGACATCTTTTGGAAAAAGCAAGCACGTGAAGGAATAGTTTGACTTTTGTTTAAATTGTTTTGATTAGAAAAGTTAGTATTTAAATATTTGATAACTAAACAAAAGGTTATTATTAATTTAAAGGGTATTGCATAAGGGACTTTGTTGTTTTGTGATTGTGAGGGTTTATCACAAGGTTTAGCAAATCAACGAAGGGATAAAGAATGACGAGAGCCAAGTTTGACATCGAAAACTTCGATGGAACTGGTGATTTTGGGTTATGGAGGATCAAGATGCGTGCTTTAATAATCCAACATGGATGTGAAGCAGCTCTGGAGGTTTTACCCGCGGATATGGAAGCTCAAACGAAAACTGAGCTAAACAAGAAGGCTCACAGTGCCGTGATTTTGTGTTTAAGTAACAAGGTTCTGAGAGAAGTTACCAGGGAGACGACTGCAGCGGGGGTTTGGTCAAAGCTCGAGACTTTGTACTTGACAAAGTCATTGGCCAAGAAGTTGTACCTGAAGAAGTTGTATACATTCTACATGCCGGCTGGACGAAATATTTCCGAACATATAGATAAGTTTAACAAAATCGTTCTTGATTTAGCAAATATTGAGGTAAAATTAGAGGATGAAGATCTTGATTTATTATTACTCACTTCTTTACCAGCATCATACGAACACTTTGTGGATACCTTGCTCTATGGACGAGAAGCTTTAACTTTGGAGGACGTGGTGGCCACACTAAATTCAAAGGAAATCAAAGAAAGGTCTAAGGCGAAGGGGGATGATGGTGAAGGGTTATATGTGAGGGGAAGAACTGATCATAGGGATTCACGTCAGTCAAAAGGAAAGTCAAGATCAAAGTCTCAAGGTAGAAGACTCAAGTGCTATATTTGTCAATCTGAGGATCACTTGAATGTAAACTGTCTGAAGAATAATCGCAAGAAGTCAATAGGTTACGTCAAGAAAGATAAGCAACCAAGCTCTAGTGGTTTGACTTATGACGATTCTGAGGTGATGATGGTGATGAGCGCACAGGCTCTGCTAGATTAGATCATGGATTCAGGACGTTCATACCACATAACACCCAGGTTAGATATACTTTTTAATTTTCTGGAATGCGATGGGGGCAGTGTATAGTTGGGTGACAACAAGGAGTGTAAGATCAGAGGTGTTGGCAAGGTGAGGGTACAACTGAAAGACGGGTCAAGTTTTGTGTTACACAATGTTAGGTATATTCCTGAATTGAAAAGAAACTTGATATCACTGGGAACTCTTGAAAAAGAGGGATATACCGTAAAATTGTAGTCAGGCAAAGTCAAGGTGATTAAAGGTTCCAGGGTTATTTTATCTGGAATACGAAGGGATAATTGCGTATACTCTTTGGATGGCCATGCAATGGCAAGTGAGCTTAATGCTAGTGTTGAATAAAAAGACAGTCTTGCGTAGGTTTGGCACAAAAGACTTGGATATATCAGCGAGGCGGGATTACAGGTGCTGGAAAAGCAGGGTCTGTTTGGCAAGAAGAGTCTAGGTAAGCTCGATTTTTGTGAGTGACGACATCAAATAACACCTATTTTGTAGCATCATTTATCCCATGTAATTAACCCATTTTGTATAATTATTGCAAAGAATTGTTACTTAATCGTTTGTATTTGAGAATTGCAGTGATTATGGAGTACTTGGTGAAGATTAGCAAAAAGACACGCATTTTGGAGCTCAAAACAAAGATATTTTGAAGACTACTATTCTAACAACCAATACGCCGTATCCATCAAGGAAGATACGGCGTATCTGTGCTTACACTCATCAAAGACCACAAAGGAAACAAGATCAATACGCCGTATCTAGAGAAGACCAATACGCCGTATTCAAGATATAGAGGGTGAATATTCTGGAAGATATCAAACGTGGTCCTTACTCTAAGAAATCCTCAATACGCCGTATCCCACATCGCCCGATATGGCGTATCGACGAGTTTCCAGACTCTATAAATAGACAACCCTAAACTTAGTTTTAGGTATGCAAGTGAATCCCTAAACCACCAAGTCGATCAAGAGACGAATAAAGGAGCCTAGAAGGTCAGAAAAGAGCCTCAAGATCATAGGAAAACTCTTGTAATCTTCGCGCAACCGAATACACGTTCGATTAAGGTTTCTTTATTTTAATCGTTCATATATCAAACCGTCTGTATTTTTAAAATGATTATCGGCTGATACCTTTAGGTATCAGCCATGTTTATGAAGATCTAATGTTTGGTTTGTTTATATTGATTGCTTAATTTATTGTTGATTGTTGATTATGTTTGTGACATGATACTCGTTTATGTGCTTTAATATGCGTTCAATTCGTATCTAAGGATATCACATGTAGCTTAACTAGATATCGAATAGTTCTCATAAGTATGCGACCTATCATTCAACTGGGTCTAGTCCTACATAGTTAATGCGCTACAACTTCGGTGTTGTTTGGGCGTAGGCTAAGAGTCCGGGATAGCTCTCCATATTGCAATTTATATATCTAGAATCATAGGATCACAAATATTGACCTATCTTTGCCCTTTGATTGTGAGCTTAGTTGAGCCATAAGGTGAACTTGGTACCAACGAGTACATTCTAATCAATTGGTAAAGACTCGGACAGTGGACTACTAGTATATAAGGAGCCGTTAAGCAGTAAGTGGGTAATGTCTCTATGAGTTAGGGTTTAACAAGATCACCATTGCCTTAATCCCTAAGATAGATTATAATCAGCAAATAAAGATGCTTTATGCGGATGCTTTAATTGTGACAGAATAAATGTGTCTAGGTCTTAGGAAAAAGTACCACTTAAGTCTAGGAATGATATGCCCTTCGAGATAAGACAATCATTGCACCAATAAACAAACCTGCGTTTTATCAGATTATTCATGGTTGATATGTTTTCCTTACATTAGTTCTTGACCGTTCCTCTATCGTTTATTTATCTTCTTGTGTGTGTTTATTGCTTTACTTGTGTAAAACCCAAAAATTTAAATGTCAATTCATTTTGTCAATTTTGAATATAACCTAAAGTTTAAATAAAAGAATTTGGAAATAAAAACCTTAGTTTTTGATTTTTGGAAATATTGGAAATATAATATAAGGTATTTAAATTTAGAAAAAAAATATAAAACTTATAAAAATTACATATATGGCCGGCCCCTATATGAATAAAAAGAAATTATGATTTTGTTATTTAGATTATTTACTTTCCAATTTTGTTTAAATCCTATTTTAAGAGATAAGTATAAAATGTTTTGTCTAATATTTTTGTAATCTTCCTAAAAGATGAAAATTTATTTTTGTCCCCCCTTGTTCTCATCCATATGGCCGAATTTTTGGAAGGAAATAAAACAAGAATCATTTAATTTTGATAAAACATTTATCAAGGGAAAGAAGTGTGAAAAATTTAGAAAGTATCTCTTAATTTTCCAACAAGTTATTTTGTCTCCCTTCCCCTATAAAACCTCTCTATGGCCAGCCGTTGCATCCTCATTCTCACCATTTTCATAAAAAAATTCTCTCTTCATTCTATTGGTATTCCTCCATTGAAGGTGCTAGCAAGAAGAAAGTATAGGTGTTCCTAGTTGTTTTTAAAGGTTTTGGGTGCTAATTGAGTGTGTAATCCTCCATTCTTTGGTGTAATATTGGTGTGTAATTGTGTTCATCTCATCTTCTCCATCATCCATTGGTAATCACTCCTCTCTTTGTTTTTTTAAATCTTGTCACCATGATTCTTAAACTAGTTTTCTCATAAAAACATGAATATTGAAAGGGCTAATCTTGTGTAAAAGTTTTATCAATGTCTTCATAAATAAATCTTTTAAATACGATTTGATTATATGTTATGAACCCTAAGACAATCATTAAAAGTGATATTAATGAAAAACTACAAGTTTTGAAACCCTAGGATGTTAATTAATGGGGATGATTAGGGTTTTTGTTGATTAAAATTCTGGGAAGAAAAATTAGGTCATGATCAACGAGGTATAGCTTGTTCATAAAAATAGCTTTTAACATGATTCTTGATCCTATGATTAAGTTCAATGAGTCTAGTTTCTGGAACAATTGAGTTTGTAATTTTTCAAGGTCGGGAAGTATGGTCTTTGGGTGTTAAAAGATTAAGTGTCAATTCTGAAAATTCAGTTCTAAATATTCAGTTGTAGTGTGCGATTTTTAATTCATAAACCATAAGGAGATATACTTTGATTTTTGGATATGTTAAAATACATGATATCAGCTACGTCTCATATTGTTTTCATAATTTTTCAAGTTGCCTAAGTAGGGTTTTCATATGCAAAGATTTCGTATGTTTCTGCCATGCCAATTTCGAGACTGTTTTGGGTAACAAGGGTCATAGGGGCACTTAAAAATGGAAATAAATCAAACCCATGATTTTGGACACATTACATATGTTAGGGAAGACCTGTGATTTTTGCATTATTTTTTAAGAATGATTTGGTAGGACATTTGGGTAAGGAAACTTACTTAAACTAAGTTGTAAAATTCAGAAATTTTGAAAACCCTAATTAAGTAAAGTCAACCTTTATTTTTGGTAAGTTTGAGTAGTAACATTTTAAATAAGTTAAGTAATATATGTAATCATGATTTTGTAGATCCGGTGACATCTTTGTGATTCCTTTCCGTTTGTGTATATTTCTTTCCGTGTGCATTCGCTAAGGTACAGATATTCATTACCCTTTTCTCTTTACTATTGGTATATTGTTATGATATATCGGTTGTTTCGTTCGTTCCGTTATTCGTACAGATATTCCGTCCTTTTAGTAAGGACACTTCATTCTCATTTGTTTGGCTACTTGATTTATTCGATATTCGTTGATATTCCGTTGATTTTCTATCCGTAATCATGACTCGTTTGATGTTGACAATTCGTTTGATTCGATATTCGTTTGTATGAATCTGTTGGTTCTTGTTTGGGATATGCTGCTGGATTCGTTTCTATATTTGGAATATTTGAAACTTGATCATTGTTATCTTTTGCCTATCTCTTTGCCCGAGCTATTTTTATCTAGTCATGGAGGTACCATGACCATGTCATTGATGCACCAATGGCATGACACTATCTGTGGCGGTGTGATTGGTCCACGACGTTCCCTTTTGTATGTGCACTTATTATGATTTGATTATATATGATTGTACACTCGCCATTAGTGCTTGTGTATCTAGATATGACTTTGTTTTGCAGGGAGCGTATGGATGCATCCAAAGTACTTCGTTTCGTTTTGTTTAGGTGAATGGTGAGTGTGTGCAATACACCACATATCATATTTGGTACATCAGGTCTGATCCACCTGTGCACATTTGACTATATGGCTATGTGGAAATATTCATTTAGGGTCTATTCATGTATCATGTTTAGACATTCGTTTGAGCTCGTGGGCATTCCTTTGATTACTCCTACTCTATTCCTTGATCTATATATATATAACTTCATTTGTTATATATTGTATATATATCTGTTCACTGGGCGTTAGCTCAGCCGTGTTTTCTTTTCCTACGGCAGGTATTAAGCGGGAAGCTGGGAAATGAGAGATGTGTGTAGGAAGAGTAGAAGACCTACCTTAGTGAACCTTTATCTTTTGAATAAAGTTTGGAAGACCTTTATCTTTTGAAGTTTTGCATTTAGACCCTTTTATGTCAGAAATTTTTATACTGTTGGAAGTCATTTTGTTTTATGACTTGGTATTTTTAATTAATAAAGTCTTCCGCTTGCGTTTATATGTTCTGATATGACACCATAACGTAACTCTTTATCTCATGATCGGAGCCAGATGTTACAATTATAATAACAGAGCCATGTTACGCCCTGTAGAACCTAGGTTATGACCTGTGAGGATTGGGTAGACATTAGGCTTCCTTTCGTATTTTGATATTATCGCTTCCTTCTGCATTTTGATCTTAACTCTGAATCGTCTTCGCTGTTTCGTATGTTGATTACTTAGATGGTGAACACACGTCAATCTACCCCTGAATTTTCGGGTCCTGCTTTTGATGAGGCGGTGCAGCGGGCAGTCAATGCATTGCTACCTGGTCTCACTGCCCAGATCACTAATGAGCTCCGTCAGAATGGTACTGGGGGAAGTGGTGACCAACCTCCTACCATCCACACCTGGTTGGAAAGGTTTGGGAAACAGAAGCCCTGATCTTTTAGCTCCGCAACCACTCCAGTTGATGCTGAAAACTGGATTGCTCACATTGAGAAGTTATTTGAGGTTTTGGGGTGTGCTGATGAGTTCAAGGCTAGGTTGGCAAGTTACAAGTTGGAAGGTGATGCTCTCAGTTGGTGGAAGGCTTTTAAACAAGCCAAAGGAGGTGAAGAGTATGTGGCTACTTTGTCATGGAAGGATTTCCGTGACATCTTCTTTTTGCAGTATTTCCTTAGGTCTGAGCAGCAGAAGTATGAGAGGGAATATCACACGATTCGTCAAAGAGATGGTGAACCCAGTGGTGAGTTTATGAAGAGGTTTCTCAGGTTGGCATGTTTCTTGGGAAAGAAGTCAGGTACCCAGGAAGAGCAGGCCAAGAATTTCAAGTGGGTACTTTGTGATTGGATTCTGGATAGGATTGTGAACACAGAGTTTACTGATGTGGCTCAAGTAGCCAATGCTGCTAGAAACATTGAGATACTCTGCGAGAGGACCGGTCAGAATAACAAGAGGAACCGTGATGGGGAACGTATTCGGTCGACAGCTCAGGGTAGCAGTCAGAGAGGGTATGATCAGAAAAGGTATGACGGGCGTGGTTATGATAGGCAGGGTAGCAGTTAGAGGGAATATGATCAGAAGGGTTATGACGGCCGCAGTTATGACAGGTAGGGTGGCAATGGTAATCAAAGGTCATAGCGTGATCGGGATCAGCAGGACTAAGGTCAGCAGTACAACCGTTCTTCTGGGTCTTCAGGTCAGAAGTGATATTCGGACTATGCCTCTTCTCCTCTATGTGAGACATGTAGGAAACTTCATCCAGGCAAGGCATGTTATAGGGTTACTGGAGCTTGCTTCTCTTGTGGTTCGACTGCCATATGGCTAGGGATTGTCCTAAGAATGGCGGAAACGGTGGTGAAGGAAGTGGGAATGACAAGCAAGCTGCTACAAAGGGACGTGTTTTTGATTCGACTACTAATCATGCAGCTAGTGCTTCAGGTACCGTTTCAAGAAATTCTTTATCTATACGATCGTGATGTTTTTATTTTATTCGGTATTGGTGCGACGCATTCTGTGGTCTTTCTTTCGTTGCTCCCTATCAATTGCAATTATTCTTAAGGTATCTCCACCTTGAGGTGTCCGACGTATTAGTTTGAATTATAGTCCGC
>BQNB010031959.1:0-53544 GCA_026074375.1 Tanacetum coccineum | reverse complement strand
TGAAAAGAAGTAAGGAAATAGTGGGGTAGCATGTAAGTGTGCATAATAATGTATAGTCGTCATTTCTTCTTTCCTTTTTTTGAATTTAGTCACGGGTGTTGAGTGTAGATGGTTTTGTAAAGTGATACAAGTAAATGGCCTCGTTTCACAAATGTGAAATAAGTATGGTTTTTATCGTTACACGTTCTAAAATGTCCTTTTAGACACAAGAGCAAAATGGTGATATTCACGTGCTAATTAAACTTTTCATGACCAGGAGTAATGCATGACGATTATAAAATGACTTATTGCTGAGATTAACGATAAATTTGCAAACTTGCAGTACCTAACTTTTACTTAACGAAAAGAGAAATCTAAATTCTTACGGGGTGCCACAGATTTTATTAATCTCGGATTCTTGACAGGAGTTGGAAGCATTAGATCTTGTTGTTAGAGTAGTGGTATCTGTTGACAAAGAGTCAGAAGTGAAGCAGCAATTTAGAGATATATTCGGTGGAAAAAATTATCCAGAAAAACTTAAATACAGATCAAAGGTAAGATTTATTTTTCTTGTCTTTTTAATGCTTTTGGTCTATACTTTAAACTAGATTTCTAACCAGTTTTTCTTCTTATGTAAATAGTTGATCCTTTTGTTTCAACGATTAGAAGGTGTAGATGTGTGCATATTTGGAATGTATGTCCAGGACTAGGAGTATGGATCAGAGTGTGACGGCCCTAATAATCGATGTGTTTATATCTCATACCTCGATTCCGTCAAATACTTTTAACCAGAAAGAAAAACCACGAGTGGCGAGTCTCTCCGGACATTTGTTTACCATGAAATTTTGGTATATTTATTTTCTGTATATCTTCTTTGTAGTTTGTGTTCATTTTTGACATAGCGTAAACTTATCCAATAATGCATATTGGATACCTTGAACATTGCAAGAAACGAAGTTTCACAACGTGTTATATATGGTCATGTCCTCTTTTAAACGGTCAAGATTATATCTTTTACTATCATCCCGAGACTCAGAAAACACCAAAGGAGGAGAAGCTACGGCAGTGGT
Source organism: Tanacetum coccineum (assembly GCA_026074375.1). NCBI lineage: Eukaryota > Viridiplantae > Streptophyta > Magnoliopsida > Asterales > Asteraceae > Tanacetum > Tanacetum coccineum. The sequence goes on along the minus strand of BQNB010031959.1, from coordinate 52,495 downwards.
ACGTTATTTGCTGTTTTTTTATCTATGTGCATAATGTTATTAAGGTAGTTCTAACTTCACTTTCTTCTTTTTTATGCAGGTATGAGTTAATGCTAAAGAAAGCTTCCAATGAGGGCATTGTTGTGGGCCAAAATAATTTATACAATCAGTTTTTCGTTCCTAAAAGAGAAGAAAACATTAAGATAACAGCAGCGTGTTTGCCATATTTTGATGGTGCTTTTTGGTTGGGGAATGCTGAAGCTTTAAGTAAGAAACTTGAGGAAAAGGAAAGCTTAGGGAAATTGTGTAGCAATTCACTGAATAAGCGAACTTTGAAGGCTCTGGGACGAGACAATCCAACAAAGGATGTTTTAGTAATGCAACAAGTAAATAATCCGTTTTAACTTCTCTCTTAAGTTTGTAAAATTTTTATGGATGTTATCATATTTTGATTGAACATATTTTGATTATAAAATTTGATACAGCTTGGGGATAAAGTTCAGGCAAAGAAGAAAAACCTTATGATTGTTCATTTACAGCACATGTGGACATGTTGTCGTGAAGTAATGGTATCTGGAAGCAGATGGTTTTGCAACCAATGCAACAAGATTCAGTTATGTTCCAGATGTTTTGATTTGGTCAACTTCTTTTCCGCGATGAAAATGCACAATTGCCTATCTGGTATAAACTTACCCGACTTTCTGAGGTGAGCCACGTTTTCAAAAAGTATTGCTGTTTTTTTTTTTTATTTAATTTCTAAATGACTTAGTATAATAAAACACTATATAACTTTTTGTTGTTTAGGACATTTGCTTTGCCGTGTTGAGCAATGTATCTCATGACACTAAGGATAAAGATGGTTTGCTTATGAATAGCTTCTTTGAGACTCGAGATGATTTCTTAAGCAAGTGTGAAAATTCGCAATACCAGTTTAGTACACTCAGTCATGCCAAGTACTCCTCCTTGATGCTACTATATCATTTCACACATAAGCTCGTTATCAAACCAGTCTGCACTCTTTGCAATAATCATGCCCTAATTGATCAATGTTGGCACTGTGACACCTGTTCGAATCTATATGTATGCGGATCATGCTATGATACCAAAGGCGACACATGCCATACTCACAACTTAACTCACCCTTCAACAAAAGTTACCCCTGAAATTACCAAAAATAAAGAAGAACCTCAGAAGCAAAAAGTGATGACGGTGAGAGATTTGGAAAGATTTCTAAAAAACCCTAATTATGTTTTGGTATAGTTTATTAATTATACCTATGTTTGTGATGCAGTTGAACGGGGCTTTAGATGCTTTAGTTCATGCCTCTCGATGTAGGAACATCGACTGCTCCTACCCAGATTGTCAAACCATCATGAGGTTACTTCGGCATGCTTCTAGATGCAGCGTGAGGTATGCTAGAGGTTGTGGTACTTGTAAACAAGCATGGTGGTTGCTGATGAAACACGCCCAAATTTGCGCGGATTCTAATTGTAGAATATCTCGTTGCAAGTGAGTCATCGCAACACTTCAACTAGCCATTTGCTTCCAAAAATTTTGTATGAAAGTGACATTTAAGCAAAAAAAAAGAGTAGTCTTGTAACGTGCTTTTATGCATTTTTATCCTTCAGGGAGATGAAGAATCGAATAGTAAAGAATGCATCAAGCTCCAAGAATAAACAAAATCCAACGACGACTCAGAAGTAAGAAGAAAGGAGCAACCAATGATGAAAATATTGCCGATGATGAAGATGAGTGAACAAGTAGAAACCATCAAAAGAAAATGGTGCAAATGGCAAGTTAATTGAAACAGCACATTCTCTTCTGACTAAGAAAGATGCGATCAATAAACAAACTGAAGAAAAGGTAGACGTGGCTAAAGATGCAGATGAGATGGCTGCATTCATGTGTGGACTCTCATCCGAACTAGGTATTTAACATGTCCAAAATCTAAATCCCTTCCTTGGGAGCAACTTTTGGTCACCAAAATTCTAATCCTTAAAACTGTGACTATTACAATTCAGGCATATTAGTAATTTAACTTAAAAAAGTATTGCAGTGCATCAAAAAACAAACTCATGCCAGAAGTAATTGGATGGACTGCAGTCAGAGCAAGAGCGCTTGCTGAAAGACGGTATCTGTTGCAAGTGAAGAAAACAGGTTGTTGAGTCGTCTGTAGAAGTTAACGTTGCAGCAGAAGAAGATGTTATGCATTTTTGTTGAAACACGCAAGGGGAATTCAGGCAGCTGATGAAGAAGTGATACGGGAGGCCTTCGTTTTTGGATGGAGAACGAGTTTTGGGTGCCTCCGGAAGGTAAATGTAAAAACTCAGCTAATCATATTTTAAGAGCATTTTTCTGTGCGAAGCTTAGGAGATGGCAAAATGAGCAAATCTAACGGGTCAAAATGGGTCGAGACGGGTAGGATTGATCTGGAACTGTTATTGTCCTAAATTCATTAATTCGTCAAACAGGATTACAAAAATCATATTATATTAATCATACTCAACTTTCTATTCAATAAAATGGTTTAGGAGATTTTATACATGAAAATACTACTTCGGAATCGTTTCAACCTATTTGACTTGTATCCTTTTACGCTAAGTTTTATATTTATATTTCCCGGTTTGACCTCATTAACATGCGTTACGCGCGTGTTGTGCTTATTTGTTACGTGATTTTAGTTTCTAGTTTTTTTTTCTGGGCTGTCTGTTAATTGCTTATTAATATGTGTGATCTTTCTTTTGCTGTATCAGGTCCATCAGGCGATGGCCGGACCTCACTGAAGGTACTAGTTACCAATGATTTTGGATCGTTCGGCCATACAACCATCGGATTCATAACTAGTGACATACACACACTGCTGATCAAGATGAAACCTTCTGCACATCATGCCAACCAAAACCTTTTCTGATTAAGAGGCAGCTCATGTGGCTCGTACCATAACTGGTTATGTATAAGGTCAACCAAGGATCATCTGTATTTTGCAAGTAGAATTTGACACATGTATTTCGATTCAGATTGCAACACTCTTTCCTTAAACAAATTACAAAGTTAAAAGTTATTTGTTCATCACTATGACCGGGCTACTCATATTTCGATCCATGACATAAAAAGCTGGGAATATGAATAAATATTCGGTTTGACCAAGTTTTAATAAGATACATCATCTACCGCTTAAATTAATAAAATACATCATTTATCCGATCCGTTCTTGTAAGCCTGGAAAATGTCACTTCAATACCATTCCAGTTGTTGCCGAGTCTTTATGATTTCACATTTCTTGTTTTCATTACTGGTATCCGTTATAAACAACCCGACATTATGATCTTCCTATCCCTGTGGCTCCATTAGGCTTGAAACAATCAATATGCAATCACATCATTCATAAGTAAAAAGAAATGAACTAGCAAAACATAACCCTACCGGTCAATACTATTTCTTGCTTTCTCAGGTTGGTCAATGGCATTGGTTGACTTCCCACTTTCCAAGCTCTTCTTTGACTTTTCTCTCCGGTCAACGCTAGATCTTGATTTTTCTCTACAGTCTGTGCTCGGCCTTGATTGCTGCTCTATTCGATCTGTACTGGGTCTGGGCTTATCTCTACAATCTGTACTAATACGGTGTTTATCACCATTATCTGAGAGGGGACCAGATAAGGTTTTCAAGCGGGCGGACTTCTCGACAGCGGATATGAACTTCTTAAGATGTCGTATGTACTCTGGGAAAAGCTCCAAATCACAGTGATTACCGCCTTTTACCCATAATGGCTCGTACTTTTCTACACAGAGCTCCCATAGCTGTTTACCATGAGAGCAATCTACAACATCATCTGCAGTTCCCTGCATCATGATACACATTTTATTTTTTTCTGGATGACTATTAAAAATACATAACCACGACAAAAGAATATAAAATACTCCGTACTTACATGAATGACCAAAACTGGGCACTTGACTAATATTATCTTGTCAACGTTCTGCATAAATATATAACCAAAATTTAGATAAAATAAAATTATCTTTACGAATGATCAAATAATCAAAAAAGAACTAAACAATGATAAGGTTAATAAGAGAACAAACCTTGTATATATCAAACCAATATGTTCGTTTCACAGGATACATGACTCTAAGTCCAGATGCGATCGGGCTGTGAAGAACAACGGCCCTTAATCTTGACAAACGTGATGCCAAATCTAGAGTCGGTCCACTACCAACAGATTGTCCGTATAATATAACATCTTCTTCTTTTGCACCGTATGTCTCTACTAGACATCTATAGGCAGCTTCTATGTCGGCATAAGTGTTGTGCTCAGTTGGCTATAAAGATAAACACACATGGTTTAATAAAATCGTCCTAATATCATGCGAATTTTCTATAAATGCTTTAGACTATATTACCTTTCCAGAAGACCGCCCATAACCAGTGTAGTCATACCTGCCCAATAGCAAAAAACAAATACTTTTTAATCATTAAGAAGAACCTTAATTTAAAGTGTCTGGATTATTTCAGTCGATGAACAAATTCTTGACATCTTACAAACGGCCACGAATTACATATTCCAAAACATAATCTTTCGACCTTTTCCTAATTCACTTCCAATTGATCAATTATTTCACAGTCGAAAAGCCAAGTTCTTTAAATCTAACAAACCACCATTAAAAACACTTTTCAAACTATAGTTAACAGATCTTTTCCTAGTACACATCACAACTGAAGGATGTTAATAACTTAATATCATAATCATACAATGATACATCATCTTAGAATCTAAGGCCAAGAATAACACATTTTAAACACCAATTTCCAGCTCTTTTTCCTAAATTTCAATACTTTCAGCATCCTACAGAAAATCATCCACTTGAATAACTCAATTGCAACCCTTACCCAGTTAAGAATCCTATACAATACTCATAAGCGAAATGTTCACAAGTCGCAGGCAGAGCATCTCAGTTTAAGGTAACAAACGCAAATCTCACAATAAGGCATTGCCAAGATTTATCATTGAATACAATTACATCAAAAATAGCACCTTTTACGCTTTCGTCAAAAACCAACAACTGTGCACCATCCTTTCAGGGCTGTCACTATTACCCCTAAACCTAAAGCAATACACTAACCGACTAACATTCTAATCCACTGAAGTTCGTGATTGTCAGTGATAAACATCCACAATTATTAAAAAAGGAAAATTACCAAGAACGATAGAAAAAGATGTATAATTGGATAATAAGGAAAAAGCGTCAAGGTAACTGAAGATCCAAAAGTTGAATTATCACAAATTAAAGAGCGAAATTGCCAAAAGAACGTAACCAGTTTGGTTCCTCGTATTTGTCAAATACTCAAAACTAGAAAAACTTAATCCGGAATTTAAACAAAACTTGAAACTTTCACACCCAAATTTGTCAAAAATTGAAACTTTAAGAATGAATCATTTGTTATCTTCCAAATGATCATAGGATAAAGATTCAAATGATTTCAACACATACTAATATTCTATAACCATTCAAAAAAACCAAAACCGCCTATTTGCTGCTTGAACACTTTAACTGCAAACTCTTGATCACAATCAAAGTATCCTAAACTCGTATACATAAAACACCTTGAAATCTAACATACGGCCAAGATCAAGCAAAAAACACCAACTCTTTTTCCTAAATTTTCAAATATGTCACCACCCTAGAGAAATCCCACTTGAACAGCAAATTCGCAGCCCTTTAGCGTCTGAGAATCTTATACTCATACAAACAAAACAAAGGGCACCATTCGCAAGCTGAGCTTGTGCAATTAGTCCTTAAGGTACCTAAATCAAATCTTGCACCAGGGTATCAGCAAACCAGATTCAGCAATGAACAATCACATAAAAACTCCCACTTATTTCACTTTGGTTAAAATCCGACAACATTGCACAATATCTACAGGGCTATCACTATTACCCCCCAAACCTAATTACTTAAACCATCAAACCCACCTAATGACCTTCGAAACAAGCTTTATTTCATGTTTATTATCAAAAAGAAAACATACCAAGAAAGATAACCCAAGATTCCCAATTTGACAAATATCCCAAAATTGCGAAACTAACCAAAGATCCTAAAGTTTCCATTCTCGAAAATTTCGGAGTTAAACCAAGGTAATCACTTTGATTCCTTAAATTTCTCAAAACTTGAAACTTTCACTCCTAAATTAATCAAACAGTAAATCTTCCATTACATTTCAAATCACCCTAATTCAACAAATACCAAAACTCCAAAAGGTTTAAATCAGCAAACTCCGAACACCCGTCACTAACCCTTCCCCAAGGACCTGCCCCAAGCAATGTTCAGCTGAACTAGGGGAAGTTGGATTTCACCCATCATGACCTATTTCTCCAAAAGCCAACAAGGACCAAAACTAATCTTCAAATCACATAAAAATCAAAACTTTACACACCAAGAATCCAAATCACATCAAAGCAACAAAAAGCCAAGATCCAAAACACAATTTAAAAAAAAAAAAAAAAAGTTACCCCATCAAGTTGACTCTGAGGTGAAGACTAAGTTCACAAAACAAATCATACATCTGACCAAGATCAGCAGCATTTCCATGACTATACAAGACAGTGAGCTTAGCACAAGGATTCTTTACATAAATAGCAACTATTTCAGACCCTTTTTTAGTCTTGACTTTCAACACATCAACATTTCCTCTCTCACTCACATCTGTCATCTTTATCTTCCCTTGATCTTCCATCATCACTTTATATGAAGGTGGAGTTGGTGGAAAAAATGCAAACTTTGCTGCCATTGATGACGTCACTCCACCCATTTTTACAAGATTCTAAGATAAGGGTTTTGTTTGGTTTGATATATATAATGATGGGTTGTGTTTGGTTTTGTGGTACACAGAGTGGAGGTGTTGTGTGTGAGAGAGAAAGTGAGGGTGTTACGGCGTTGTTTTTGTTGAAGATGAAAGTGAAAGCACGTGGAGATTGCAAGTGTTTAAGGGATGGAAGAATGTGTTTAGAAGTGGTAAGATGACACGTGGGTATGTTGTTAAGTTTTCATCATTTTTAACTTTTGAGTTTTGAACACTCTTGTCTTTTTTGGTTTTCAAAAGTTTGCATAATTGTTGATAAGTGACAATGTTGATCTGTTATGTTACGGATTTAAATTTAGACTTGAATTTTAAGTGTCGGGATAAATTTAAAAGTAAAGATTGTTTAAAAATTTGTTTGGTTTATAGAACTGAGTTAGTAAATAAACTACAAATTACGTAATAAATTTATTAAGGTTTATATTTAGTAATAGACTAATAGCGGAGAAAACGACTCACAAGAAACCTTTAAAAAGAAAAGCCATAGATCCATTGAGAAAAGAGAATGACATGCCAATTCATGCTAAACCAGGGTAACATGTAAGGATTTGAAGAACCGGAATACCAAAGATTCACAACCCAGACGGCCAGATCCAAAACTCTTGTAACAAACACACCTAAAATAAAAATATGACTACATGTTGGGTTTGAAGAAAACCACATATATGCATGGACGAAACCAAGGGATTTGAGACACTCAGTGAAATTTTTTTAGGTAGTGTTAACTTTTGATAAAAACATCGATTTTTCCTAAATATCTGTCATATTGGAAGATCATATTGAAAAGTCGTAATCTTTAGACATTGTGAAAAACTAGTAGGGGGGTTGAATATTTTACCTCTTTTTAATTTAATGTATCGTTTGTTTATAAAAACTTAGATTCGAATTTATGTGATCTCAATGTACACCCAATATGATCAATATAGCTAAGAAAATAAATGACAACAAGAAACAATATAAATATGCAAGTAAAGAGAAAAGAGTTAGAAATATCAAACCACAACACAAGGATTTATAGTGGTTCGGTAACGAAGCTCCTCTTCGCCCTACTCCACTCCTCGAGTACCCAACTCGAGAGTTCTATTCACTATGTCAACAAACTCCCTTTAGGCGGAGAAAACCGTACACAAGTAGCTTACATCAATTTTCGACACAAAGCCAAATGTCGAGTCCTAATCTTAGCTAGAACCAATCTACCACACACTTGTATTTTGAGGCCTAAAATACTAACCGCACTAACAAGATATCACTTAACCTAAATACTAACAACGATCAACCCGATCTAACTATTACACACAATCACACGAGATATAGATGAATTACAAGATACACCACAATCGTAACTACGTTATGTGAACACCAACTAAGCTATAATACTTCTTGACTTGATGATAAGAAGTATTCTTAACTTGATGATTAGAAGTATTCTTCTTTTGCACTTGAAGATCTAAGCATGAATCACTTGGAAACAAATAATTAGAATTAAATAATCAAATGATGTAAGGAAATATGTTTGTTGATTTAGAACAGAAAGTGTGTGCAAATGGTGAAAAAATCTATGAGGAACATTCTACTATTTATAGGCAAAGCTGAGAGCGTTTTTACCTGGTCGGCACCCTTAGCTCTATGGTCGGCCCCCTTATCACTAAGGGGGGCGCCCTTACCTATAATGGGGTCGCCCATAGCTGGACGCTCCCATTTTTGTCTTTTCCAGTGGAGGTATTTTCTGGATCAAATATATCCGTTTTTAGATGAAAAATTTGAATTCAAAATATTTATTTTGAATAAAACATTTCTTATAAATACAAAAATGTTTTGTATAAGTTTTGAAAATGTTTGTTACATTTTATAAAAATGTAAGTTTTAAGAAAAATAAAAATTCCTTTGATCATGAAATAAATTAAGTATTAATTTATTCATACCTTTGGGTGATTAAATTTTTGAAATAAAATTTTACGACTAATTGCTTGTTTACATTTAATTTTACATAGAGAGCGTTTTTACATTTTGTGATTATCAAAACGTAGAAAGGTCGAAAAATATTAATAACGTTTTTAGGCATTATTTCTATCGACAATCTCCCCCTTTTGATGATTACAAAATCTGAACTCATTAAATGTAAAATTATTTTTAAACAAGTATTTAGTGAGCTTTATTTCATTTCTATCCCTTTTTGTAGAATCAAAAAGGCTTCGTCGATGATAAAATGGAGATTCGACGGAACTAGCGCTCCCCCTTTATGTGTGCTCCCCCTCATTTAAGGACATCAAGGAATCGAGCTATGGTAACTTTGCTACAAAAACAAGTTAGAGGAACAAGACCAATATTTCTAACATATAGCAAAGACAATGGAAAAATATTCAAGTATGGTTACAATTGCTTGACAATTAGCAAAGCTCAACTATATAGATAGGAGTCAACCATCACAAACATAATTAACTACTAGGAGGAACATAAGTGCATTCATTAAACATAAAATATTGTGCATAAAACACAATATTACAACATGCATATCTTAAGTATAAAAATTATGCTTGAAGCATAATTAGTACATCATACATAAATAAAAGCTACAAAAGTCCTAATTTTCCTAGTTAGACATAGGACTTGCTTGCAAAATGATGGGTTAAACGTTTATTTGAAAGCGAAAAAATACTGAGCATATAACATGCCTAGTTTGTTGTTGGTGGAGAGTTTGGTGCGGAGGTGGTTGTTGGTGGATAGTCCCTTTGAATTTGAAGTGGTGGTTGAGGTCGTATGAGAAGAAATTCAACCCAATTGAGATCTTCTCTTATAGCTAAGAATTGAGCTTGGTTGTAGCGACAACATAGGCAATAGCCGACATGATGTTCAACTTGGTCGAAAGTAATAGTGTGAGGCAAGATTGGGGTGGATGGTGTTAGATTAGTGGTATGATTTGAGAGATGCATTGCTAGAAGGTTGGATAAATATTGAAGTTGATTGATGTCATCAATGAGCATTTCTCTATTTGAAGAAAGAGGTAGTTGAGGTTGAGTTTCGTTACGGTTTTGATTTGCTTGCAAGACAACATCAACATAGGGATCAATGATTGGAGGTGAGTGAGGTTGAGGTGAAGCATGGTTAGAGGTTTCTATGGGAGAGTTTTCTTTTGAAGGTGCATTGCAAGGAGATGGTGGTTTAGGCATTGGTGTGGGTGTGTTAACATCATCCACGTTAGATAAGTTATAATAGTTCAACTTCTTTCTGCATACGGGTCTTACGGAAATTTTGAGCTTCTTGGTGAGTTTGGATAGAGAATTTTTAGGGGATGACATTGGAGTTGATAAGATGAATGTGATGAAGATGAGGACTAATTTATACTAGGAGGATGAGATAGTTAAGGATAAATGGACATTGTTTGAATACAAAGCCAAGGAATGTTTGTGAGTTCTGAGAAATTACAGCTGGGTCTAGGTAAAAGAGGGTCAAAAAGCAGAAAGCACTAGTGTTTTTCATGTATCAGATGGTTGACCCCTTTATCTATATGGCCGACCCCTTTCTCACTAAGGGGGCAGTCCTTAAGAGCTAAGGGGGGCGCCACCTGGAAAAAATCAGGTTGTCCAGGTTTTTGTTTCTTTGCAGGAAATGGTAAGAAGGTGGACTATTTGGTGGCCATTTTGCAATAAGTCCTAATGCTTATAGTAATTAGGACCAATTTATTTAAACACTTAGCAAGCAAAAACATGCAAACGAACTATCACAACTAATAAATAATTATGATGAGTTCTACATATAATGAGGTGCATATTTACCTAAACTCGGGATGACCTACATAAAAAGTTCTTGACTTAAGCGTTTGGGAACATATGTTTCATGTGCAGTCTTTGAAATCAATTTCGTTGTTAGATCAAGCTTGATTGAGAATCGATAATTATTAGGCAAGTCATAACTATATGTATAATTTCGATTTAGATTCCAAATCCTAGTGTGTGCCTATATGCAACAAATGTGGAGTAACGATTATTTCGACTCTAAAAAAACTTAAGAAATAATCCAAACGCTCCTTTATTTAATTTTGCTCAACCGAGAGTGTCGAAAAATATATATTAGATCATATATTTCGGCAACAAGTGTGAGATTATTGTGTGTGCATGAAAAATATTTTTAGCATATATTAATTATGTATGAAAATAATTTTCATGTTTTCCTAGTCGTGAGAAGTTTTTAAAGTTTAAACATATCATTGAAGCATACAGATTACATTCCAAATGCTAAGTTGATATGACTAAATGATAAACTACTCCAAACCAAGTTTTCTCATGTCATTGTAAACCTCGTAAAGTAGTGCAGTTGAATTAAGTTGTGTTATTCCGGATGCATATACATTTTTAATGCATAAACCGAGTATAAATCCCAAATACATTTCGTAAAATAGTCTAAACTTTCACGACCACAACGTTCACCTATTTGTAAATATTCATCTAAAATATCGGGTGTATATCCGTACGCAAATTGGCGTATAGCGGACATGCATTTCATAATAGGACTAATACGCATTTTACCAACGGCATATGGCCGATGTCTATAAAATTTAAAATGCTCGGGAATAGGCTCAATGTTATAGCTAGTTATACATATGACTATTTTCAAGAATAGTTTTTGGCTCATTCGGTAGCATCGCCTAAAATATGTTACGGGGCATTTTGGATTGTCACCAAAATAGTCTTCAGTGAGTCGTTGTTCGACGCTTAAATAGTCACGAGGTACGTACGTCCGAGTGTGAACTACTGCCTTCGTCGTCATCGTTATAAAATGCTAAATATTGTTTGTTCAATTCGTATAAACGATACAATTCTTCGGTCTTCATTTTATCGTCAAAAGGATCCATGGAAGTTATAATTGTATAAAATATGAAAGAGATATTTAAAATGTATGTGAAAGTGTAGTTATTTTGTGGTTTGTGTTGATTGTATGAAAATTGGTAGATAAAAGTGTATATTTATAAGTAAAAAATAGGTTTTTTTGAAATATGCCCGTTTCTAGCCGTTATAAAACGTTCGACTTTTGAAAAAAATAATTACGAAAAACATCAATACGTGGCTTGGCGAAAAACCCTACGGCGCGACAACGGCGCCGTGGGTGCTACACTACGGCGACATCATAAAAATTTGTTTTGGCGTGGTAAAACACCCTACACCTACCACTCTTAGAGTGCTGAGTATGGTAACGCCACGACCGGCGTTATGCCTACGTGGACAAGCGTTAGCCGGCATTACCATACCCCCTATGCCAAATCACCAACGCCGTTGGGCATGGTGTTACTCCACCAACGGCTTCAACGCCGATTTATTAAAAAAAATTATTAGCCCAACGGCTAGAAAAGTTTTTCAAAAAAAGTTAATTATTTTTTCCAAAAAATTTAATGCCTAACGGCTAGAAAACTTTTTAAAAAAATTATTTTTTCAAAAAAATTTAATACCCAAAAGGCAGATTCTGAAATTTTTTTATTTTACTTTTTCCAAAAATTTAAAATACCCACTATATATATCCCCCTTTTTTCATATATCTTTTCACACATCTATAACTTCAAACACAACTTTTATACACTTTCACTAGCAAAACAAATGTCGGAATATCCTAACGACGGGTTTTGGAACCTCCTCGTTGGCAACACCAACGCCGGATCTACGTCGAATGCTCAATTTCACGGGTTCTCTAGCCAATTGCGATGACTCCCGAGCAACAAGCTTTTTTTACAACAACAACAACAAGCTTTTGTTCAATTTCAACAAAATTTCTAAATCTACAACAAAACCCACCACAACTCCCTCTACAAGAACCACAAAGCCAATCGTCAAACTCACTCACACAACCACAAACCGAATCCCAACTGAAAAGGTGCCAAACGAAATGGGCCGCAAAAAATGGCAAAGGGTCCGAACCGGTTGGGTCCCAAAAAAAATCCTGACGTGTCGGGGTTTCGTCACGTTGGCAACAAGACGAGGAAACGTTACATGCAAAATGTTTCGTTGGAGTTTCCGAGGATCGTAATGTCGGAAATTCACAATCGGGGAAAACATTTTGGTATCGTGTTTTGAACGAGTTCAATAGGTTAAATTTTAAAAAACGTAACAAGGATATGTTGACAAGCAAATGGCATACATTAAACCATAACTGCCAAAAGTTCAACGCAATCTACAAACGATGCGTATGTTTGGGAAAAGTGGCGAGAACGAGTTGGATGTTATGAAACGGGCTAGGTTGACTTATCGTGACGAGAATAAAAATACCCCGTTTAGTCAAGAAGATGCTTGGGAAATTTTGCGAGCCCATTCGAAATGGGACGCACCTGAACCGGTTGATTTAACCGAAGACGAACACGCCCCCAGAGTAAACAACGAGGAGCTATTCGGTCTCGATGCTAGACCACATCCTCCCGGCAAACAACGCCCCGGCAAAAAAACCAAATCCGATACCACGACAAGCAACAGGGGGAGTAGCTTGTCAAGCCAATTCGGGGAGTTTATGACACACGAGCTTCGTCTCAAACGAGAAGCCGCCGAAAAGCCGTTCGAGGTGGCTAAATAGAAAGACCGTACGGTGATGCGTTTAGAAGAGATGAAATTTCTCGCTATTAGCACGAAGGATTTGTCGGAGGATGACGCGTATTGGATCAATATGTAAAAAAAATCAAAGACAAATATAATTTGCACCGAAATTAGTCGTTAGGGCGTAGGCTTTATGATTTTTGTATGGTTTTTTTTCGAATGTTTTTTTTAATTTCGAATGTTTTTTTCTAGTATTGTAATTTTAATTTTTAATTAATGAAATGAAATTAGTTTGTTTTAAAAAATGGAAAAAGAAAAATGGCGAGTCCTCAAAAGGTGTTGGTATGGGTGTTATGATTAGAGGGGTATTTTGATTTGTTGATGTTGAAATGTTAAACCTGATGTGACGCTAAGGTGGCTGCACTTTTTCGATGTTACCGTGTTATGGTACCTAGGACTTTTAACGGAGAGTGAGTCATGTCAAATGTGGACCACTCTGAATCGGCAGAAGTCTTAAGGACCACAAATGTAAAGTCACTTAAAGTATCAGGTACGGAGTTACTTTTCTCACGATCTACATTTTATTTCTATCTGACTACCTGTACTGTTTATTAACATGAAGCCATTCATACGAAATTTATAACGTGTACTTGTAGACACTTATACACAAATCATTATCATTTAAACAAATTAAATTTTTACAAAAATCTCGTTAAATTTGTAGTTAGATTCTTTGTTGAACTTTACAACTTTTTTTTTTCGGGATTCATTCATAATGCTACCCAGTACCCACTATAATACTACCAACGACCTACATATTTCCTTGCCACATCAGCTTTCTCTCTCCGACGACTTACAAACGACTTTTTACCACTATAAAGCGACCTACACTACAAAAAATATACCTCATAAAAATACACTTTAATTTAATTAAACACACACAAACACAAGGTCGAACTTGGTCGTCTGCTCAACCCAAACCACCAAAAAGTCGACCTAGACCTTGAATGCTGCTACAAGCCGACCGATGGTGACAATGGTCGACCCAACCCCAACGACCGATTATAGTGGGTAGCCTAAAGTAATGAAGGCTTTAATTTTGGTTAGTTAAATTTTTTTTACTTTTGTACTCCGTATTAAATCGATCACCTTATACTTTGGATGTCAAACTTTGAAGCAAGAAGCTGAAGTACATAGTTTAAGATGGACAGAAAAGATTATCTTGCAATTTACCAACGGGCCTCTGGTCTAATGGTATGGAGATTTTACCCTCCTAGGCAAGGTTTCAAGTTCGAGTCTTGTCTAGGGCGATAGGGGTTTTCTCCCGCGTGCGTAAAGGGAAGGGTGTCATTGCCTTCTGGGCTGGACCCAACCTGATTGTGTAGGCTCGCTACGCCTTCTGGGCTAGGAGCCATGTAGCCACAACTGCCGTTAAAAAAATGATAAACACAAAATATATAAATAGTAACATTTTGAAATCAATTATTAAAACTGGATTAGTGGCAGTAGTACTTTTGTCGTGACTATAAAATGTAGTCATAAGAAAAGACAAAGAAATAGGCGACGGATTTGTCGACAGTTCCCGACAAACCTACTCATTCCAGCCCATCAAACACAAACTCTTGGGTGCACCAACACTTCCATTCACATTTTACACTTTGTTTTTATGCTAATTTTTTATTTTTAAGCCAACATTACACATGTTAATGTGTGTTGCCTTAAACCTTATTTGACTAGTCAAGTTTCACAATGCAATACCTTGATGGGTACATCTAGTCATCTATAGACTATAGCATAAAACACACCAAATGAGACCACATATCTCCCATTCATAGATTATGAGACCAAATAGTAATATTATGCAACTATACAAGCCCCTACTTTTCTTACATCAAAGTTGTCGTACTTACCACTAAACGACTTTTGTTTGATGTAGACATGATGGCATAGATGCCTTTTTACATTAACCACGCAAAGTTTCACCAATGTGAATTGATTTGCACTCTTTTTTTTATTGGGTCATTTTTTTGTGCATTACATGCTTGTATAACGTGCTTTAACTGCTTGTACATTGAGTGTTCCAATCAAAATTTGAGTGTGCAAATCACTAGCCTTCACAAATTTGTACACAAGAGTAACCATACCACCATGTTGAATGTGTTACACAGTACAATACACTTGTAAAAACACACATGTATCCATTGTGTGATTCTTCAATGGTAAGCCAACGAAAACTTTAAAATTTTCACATTGTTTGAAATCTGAAAAGTCCTATCCTAATGTATCATTGTTTGAAGTTCGTCCAAAACACTCCTCATGAATGTAATACCACTAAACCCAAAGCAATGTGTTAACTTTATGCATTTGACATCAACTTAACACCAGGAATGTTAAAATAATAAACAAGCTCTTGTAATATTCTAATATAATTGAGAAATATCTCATTTCTCAGGGGCTTAAAGGTAAAATAGTTGGTATTGTTTCGTGTGTGTTCTGTTTTTTTATATTGCAGGGGTTGAAGCTGCTTAAATTAGAAGTGGAAGGACTGAAGAAGTTAAAAGTCTAGTTTAGCTGAGTATATATACTCATAGCCGGATTAGGGTTAGATAGTTTTTGTGATTGGTTCTCTCTCTAGTTGTTATCATTCTCTCTCTAGTTCTTGATAATCTTTTACATTTGTGTGAAAGATTTTGGGTTTGTAATTGTTTTTTTATTTCTTGTAATAGTACTAAACTCAAAACCAGTTACTACATTTGAAGCAGTAGTCTGATGTTGTGAATAAAAGATTAAAGGGGAGGTTGGTTGAATTCATTAATAAGTGCTTAATCTGATCTTTGTATAAATTTCCACATGGTATCAGAGCCAGGTTGGCTTTGATACGAAGATCATCATTTTTCAAAATTAGGTTTTTTTGAAATTTTAGGGTTTTTGTGTTTTGACTTCAGATCAATACAATTGAGGTGGTTATCAGTTGATTCTTGGGTTGAATTAGTCGAATTAGTGGTTTCTTGGTTGATCGGTTGTGATCCATCTTTAGGGTTTCTAAAGATTTGGGGTTTTTGGTATTAAGATCAATTATTGTCGACATGTGTTGATTAATTGATCGATTCATCAAGATTTTGGTTTAATTTCGCTGTGCATCTGGTTTGGTGATTCTTGTGAGACATATTGTCTCTGGATTGGAAGCTTTGCTTGCTTTGTAACACATCTCTAGGTTATTTTTCTAGGTTTTCTAGATTTTGGAGAAGGGATTAGTTTAAGGGTTTTGTTTGTGGTGTTGAGATTGGTGGTTATTTGTGATTGAAGGAGTGTTGGTATTATAATCTCAGTTTTCTTGATTTTGATATACACCAAGATTTTTTGGGTACTATTAAGGTGAATCTTGACATACTTCTTTAGAAGCAAGGAATCATGGTTCAATAGCCTGATAGTAGGTGTATATCTTGTTATCTTAATAACTGGGCTTATACTACCTTCTGGTGGTTTTGTGTTTAATTTGCTCTATCTGTTTGTTTTCTTTCTGTTTTCATTATGGTGGAGGGTGATAAGCTCCTTAAGGACAAGGGCCAAAGCTTTGGTTCTGAAGGGGATGATATTGATCAATATGATTCATTGTTCTTGCATAGTAATGACACTAATGGCATACCTTTAATCAGTTTTAAACTAGAGGGTACTGAAAACTATAAAGTTTGGAAAGCAGCAATAACTATTGCTATTCATACAAATAATAAACTTGGTTTTATAAATGGAAAATTAAAAAGACCCGAGGAAGAAGGGTGTAAGCAAGAACAATGGGATAGATGTAACTTTGTGGTTTTAAATTGGATTCTTAGATGTGTTTCTCAAGATGTGTTTATGGGACATGTTTTTTTCTAAAAATGCTAAAACTGTTTGGGATGAATTGGAAGAAACTTATAGTAAGCAAGATGCTTCTGTGATTTTTAACGTGTATTATAAAATTCACTCTTTGTCTCTGTTTGGCTCTCCTTTATCTGAGTATTATCACAAGTTCAATGCATTATGGAGGCAGTATGACTCCCTTGTCAATTTGCCTGACTGCATTTGTGAAAACTCAGAAAAGTTAAAGAAACATAATCAACTCCTCAAGTTGATGCAGTTTCTTATGGGGCTTGATGAGGTTTATGCTCCTATCAAGAGTATAATCCTTACTACTGATCATATCCCTGATGTTAAGGGTGCCTTTGTAACGTTGTCCAAAGATGAGTCTCATAGGAGTACTCAGTCTCATAATCTCCCTAAACTTAGCAGTGCTGCTTTTGTTGCTAAAACTAATAACAGGTTTAACAATTGGTCTAGTTCTAATAATCAGACTAGGAGGCTTAATAGACCTAATCTTGTCTGTACTCACTGCAATATGAATGACTATGCTGCTAATAGATGTTTTGAGCTTGTTGGACATCCTCCCTTAAAAGAAATAATGGTACTAATAGAGGTTCTACAAGTAATAATGCTGTTTCAGGAAGTAAAGATCAATCTGTTAGTTCATTTAAGACTTTCACAGATGATCAGTATAAAAGGTTGATGGATCTTATTAGTGAGAAATATGGTTCTAGCAGTATGCCTGTAAACATTGCAGCTATTAACTGTGTGATAAGCTTTTGTTCTTCAAGGTTTTTTAATCATAATTCTAATATAAGTTCTTATAAAGTCTATATTGGGTGGATAATAAACTTTGGTGCTAGTCAACATATGACTTATACTATTCTGAATATGTTTAATTTTGTTGATGTGTCAAAGCTTAACATGATTGTTGGTCATCCTAATGGTACTAAAGCTTTGGTGACACATGTTGGCAGTCTTAAACTTACTGATAAGATTGTGATTCAAAATGTTATAGTGGTGCCAGACTATCAAGTTAGTCTTTTGTCCGTGCACAGTTTAAGTAAGGACAGTAAGTTTAGAGTCATTTTTTATAAAGATACTTGTGTGATTCAGGATTATGTTCTAAGGACCCAAGTGGGGACTGGTATTGAGAGTAATAGGTTGTATTTTTTAAATACAGGTAAAAAATTGGTTAATAATAACATTTAAGTTTGTTGTTTGTCTAAGTGTATATATCATAATAGGCTTGGTCATCCATCTGACCAAGTTCTTGATATTCTTAAACACAAACTTAATTTTGAGACTAATTCTAACATGGATCTCTGTGAGGTCTGTCATAAGGCAAAACAAACCAGAGATACTTTTTCAATTAGTGATCATAAAACCAAGAGTCTTGGTGAATTAGTTCATTTGGATGTATGGGGTCCATACAAGGTTCAAAGTAGAGATGTTTATAAGTATTTTTTTTTAACTTTTGTTAATGACTATACTAGGTCTGTTTGGGTTTTCTTGTTGAGGGGGAAAGATAAAGTGTTTTATAACATTATTGTTTTTCATAACTTGATTAAAAATCAATTTAATAAATCTGTCAAGGTTTTTAGAAGTGATAATGGAACATAATTTGCAAATCATAAAATGATTAAGTTTGGAAATAAAAATGATATTTTTTCATCAAACTTCATGTGCATACACCCCTCAACAGAATGATTAGCAAAGAGAAAACACATGCATTTATTGAATGTAGCTAGGCCCGTCATGTTTCAGGGGGGATACCTTTGAACATGTGGTTTGAATGTGTTCTAACTACTATCTACTTAATTAACAGGACCCCAAGCTCTGTTTTATCTGGAAAGTCTCTTTATGAAATGATTTTTAAAACTGAACCAAATCTCTCCCAATTAAAAGTTTTTGGATGCTTATGTTTTTCTACTGTGCTGAATAATACTAATAAGTTTTTTTCTAGGTCTGAGAAGTCTGTGTTTGTTGGTTATTCTTTTGATAAAAAAAGGATATAAGTTGTTTAGTTTGGAAACCAAAAAGTTTTTTTACTCAACAGATGTTAAGTTTTATGAAACTGTTTTCCTTTCAAAAACATATATGAAAAGAAAGACTATAAACTTGAGTTAGGAAATCTTAATGGTTTGAACTTTTTCAATTCTGACTTAGAAGATAATTTGTCAAAGGATCCCTATAACAATGAGAGAGATAGTAGGTCTAACATAGGTAAGGGTATAAACCAGTTGTCACATAGGGGTACTAAGAATACTGGTAATGCTAGAAGGGATAAAGAGGGACATCCTGATGATAGCATACCAGACGAAGCAACCTGTGATGACTTAGAAAATGCAATACCTGATGATATTAATAGTGAATCTGAGGGTGATGATATAGATTATCAAGATTTTAATGATCAGTTTCAAAGACCAGTTTTAAATAATCCAGACAGTCAGAGTATATTTTTTTGGTAAAGGATTTCCCCGGTAAATAGTATTACACCAAAAAATCGTTTAAGTACAACAGATGTAATTGAAATCTTACATCACAGCCCGTTACATATGCAACAATCATGCACACAGCGTGCAACAGCCAAATACCCTACATAAGAGTGACATGCAACACTTATGAATACCAATATAAGTTGGACAAAAAACAAGCAGACAAAAAAAAATTAAATAATGCGCATGATATCCAACTTGTACCACCACCACTTTGCAGCCAATAATGACTACAGATAAGTCATTAACAATCAGTCAGAGTATTGGTCTTAGGAGGTCAACTAGAAAGACAAGTATGCCTGTAAAATTGAGTGATTTTGAAGTTAATACTAAAGTGAAGTATAATATTGACAGACAAGTGAATTACTCTAAGTTGAGTATTGATAATTACAATTTCTCTACTAATCTTAATAAAATTAGTGAGCCTCAAACATATGAAGAGGCTGCTAGTGATATTAGGTGGGTAGAGGCAATGAATCAAGAGATGGAAGCATTAAATAGAAATGGTACTTGGATCATATGTAACACTCCGTAAATTTTCGGGTTATTATTTTAACTTTTACGTACATTATTTTTTTTACTTTTATAAGTTACGTGTTAATTTGACGTTAATCCGGGAAATTGTCCCGCGTAAAAATAAAAAAAATTGTTATCGAAAGCGTTCCGACGTCGGACTGAGCTTAGTCTATGTGATTTATACTTAATAAAGTCATTCTATGCCATTTCTTGGTTTACGAATATTTACGTTTGCGATTTTTATATTTTTGGCGTGAGTTTACGTTGTTAGCATTTTGTGTCAAACGGAACCCCGAAAACTTACCACCTTTGCATGTAAACCAATAATACCATTATACAAGCCTTCTACTACAAAATTCAAATTTCATGTCCTCCCCTACACCTCTCCAATTTTCGGTACACAAAAAAAAGGAAACAAAATTTTGAATTCAAAAACTACATCACATGCATGCATAGACAAAGAAAGTGACACACTTGTCTTCTTCTCCATTTCACCAACCAATACTTACACCTTATTACAAGGCTTGGACCACATGGAGATGAACCAATGAGGATTAACCTTGGAGCCAAAGTCATGAACCATGGCTCACAAGTTGGCTCACTTTTTCTTTCTTTCTTTCCCTTCTAGCCGATCACCACACACACCCATATACACATTTTGGAGTCTTGACTTGGTCAACCATAAACACTAAACCCTAGTCACATGTGTATATAAACCAACTTATAAACACACACACACTTCATTTGATATTTTTCATTAGGCAAATTTTGTTTTCTTCTCTCCCTTTCTTTCTCTTTGGCCACGACACAAAAACACACATACACCCAATCCATAACTTTAATTTTCTTCAAGATACACACACTCCAAACTCATTTCTATCAAGATCTAAGGTGTTTCCAAGAAAGGGTTTCATTTCTTTAAGGTTTATTTCAAGATCCAAGATTTAGGGTTTTGTTTTTATAAGTGGGTTTTCAAGATCTTCATCTCCTTTTTCAAGTTCTTGTTATCTAATCTTGTTCTTCACTTATTGTAAGTATATCTTAATCTTTTCTTTTGATTTCTCTTATGATCTTACTTTCTTATTCAAGATTATAGCTCCTTTGTGTTTGTGTTATGTTTTTTTCAAAGATAATAAAGTGGGTTTATGAAAGAAATAGAGTTATTGGTATTTTTATACATTCATATTGTTATTGTGGTGAGATTAAGAGTACATGTGTGTTGCAACAAAGATTATGATGAGGTTAGGATAGATTAAGAGTGGTTTTGTTGGTTGGTTTTGGCGAAAAAGAATTTAGGTTAGACTAGACACTATGGCGGTATTATGGTTGAGTCTATGGTCAAGTCTATGGTACATTTTCGAAAATATATGTTGCTGATAAAAAAACTATTTTAGGGCTAAGAGGTGTTTAAAAATGTTTTAAGATGCTAAAACCTTTTGGAAATGATAAATAATGTTTTTCCCGTCGTTTTGATATAAGGATCGTAAAAATCCGCCCTATAACGAATGAGATACGCTCAAATGAAATTTAATATAATTTTCGGCTATATGACTTTATATAAGAAAACGTTTTAAAAGAGTTACGTCCGATTAAGTCTCGGATACCTTTGAAAATATTCGTGAAGCTTTCTAATAATATTACGAAGGGTTGGAAATTTTCTAAAAATGATAAGTCGCCATCGTTTAACGTTTCTAAATATAGTAAGTTGCGAAATAGAAATAGACTGTAGACGCTAGGGTTTCACTAGTGCGTTTTTGGAAATATGAAAACGAATAAAATAGGGGACGCTATTAACGTCCTGAAACTAAAAACTTTCCTAAAATAGAAGCTTTCTATAAATAGTAACTTTCTGAAAATAGTACCTTTTCGTAAGAACGTCGTAATGTTTTCATAAACCTAATGAGTTGTAAAGACACGTTTTTGATAACTAAACTAAAGCACAAACACATATGGAATTTCGTTTATAAACGTTATGTACAACGTTTCGTTATTTATTTCTCGTTCCTAAAGCGCGTCTTTTAATTAGGTCACGGTTAGAGTCGTTCGATATTATTATTCTCTTCGTTGAATTACTTGCTTACCATTTGCTTAAGGTGAGTTCATAGCCCCACTTTTTACTCATTTTGAAAAAATGTTTTACAATTTGAGGTGAGAAACATTGCTTGATTTTATAAACGGACACAAGTACTATACGTGAGATTTCCCTAGTTTACGTGTTGCCTAAGTAGCGTTAGACCGCTATTGCCCGAATTATCATGAACCGTTAATTACCCTTAACCGACTGGCTGGTTAAGTAAGCGCGAGTGACTAAATAGATCTATTGGGACTAATAATTCCCATCCGGGTTTGGTAATTCTTACTGGTCGGATACGATGGATTGTACAGGCCAACGGATGTATATCACCTCAAAACTAGATTGGGTGTCTTGGTCAAACACCTACTAGGGAAACTTTATTTCGCAAGGTACATGCTACCTCCCCATAGCTTCGGTGTCATGAGATTAGCGCAACGTAAATACTTTCTATGTGAAGTTGTATCTCCTATAACGGTCACATACGTGTTGAAATCTTGTGGTCCACTCTAATTACTTTTAAATTAAACCTATGATTTCACCAACTTTATGTTGACGTTTTAAGCATGTTTTTCTCAGGTGCTTAGCTTTAGGCTTCTCTGATGTGCTATGTGAAATCTACGTGCAATATGATGTCATCTTTCAAGACTTTTCTTATCACTCATACTCGTTGTAAGAGTATCCATTTTTAATAAATGCAACGAGTTATGATTTTCAAAACGTCCATTTTTGGTCGTTCTCTTGTGCTTTGTGTGATGTGTATTATGCGGTCACGACCCAGACACGTATTCCGTCCAGGCCCCGTTTGGGGGTGTGACATATTGGTATCCAAAGCCCAAGTTATAGAGAACCAAGTAGAATATCTAGGTCTGGTCTATAACCAGTATGTGATCCTTACGTGCTTTTATGTATGCCTTATACGTGCTTTTGCTATGGTATATACGTGAGTATCATTTTGCCTTGATCCTGCTATGATATGGGTTTACCTCTGCCTTTCGTTTACCGTTCCCTGCGTTTATGTTGCTTTGAGTTTATTTTGCCCTGGATCTCTATTTTGCTATCAGCTTACGTTTGTCTTGCGTTTATCTTTTCTATGCGGTTACGTTTTCCTTACGTATATTTCCTCACCTGTTTGTATAGAACTTGTCTATATAAATACTAAACTTTTCAAAGACATTGTGACTGACACAATGGTCCCTAAATTTTCCTAATACATTGTGAGTGACACAATGGTCTCGTTTATTCTAAAACATCATGAGTAATACGATGGTCTTTAAAACTTTTCACGACTTTACATTATATCGTTTGCATAACTTTGAAACCTGTTACAGTCTGCCGACCCCACTGGTTATCCTACTATTCAACTTTGAAGGCAACTTTGAGCATCCGTCCCATACTATTGAAACACATGTGTCATCTCATAACGTCTCAATCTTTCTTACTCCTCGTAACGTTCCATTTTTAGAAACACGACTTTTGATATTCGACTTATCTTATTTTGTTTACTCTGTTCGATTTTGAGGAAAATACCGACCACAAGACAAGGAATGAATTCCACGAGGACCGTGTGTATTATAACCCAATGAATTGCTAATGAAATTAAAGCTATTGCTGTCTATAAGGCAAGAATCCACATGGTTCATGACTAAATAGATCAGGTCGTACATTAGGAAACCGAGGTGGTGAGGAATGCCAACAACAAAATGAACGACGAAAGGTCATGAGAGCTTACATTGCTAGACCAAAAATGGATATATAGGAAAGTTACCCTCCTGTAACAAGTGTAAGTTGCACCACACTCGGCCATGCACTGATGAGTGAAATAACTATGAGAGGGTTGACCATATGACTAGAGATTTAAGACACCCGTTTTGATAACAACTTAGAGGCCACAGTGGCAAATTAAAAACCTGAGGTACGTATTAGGAGTGTGGAGAGCAAGGACATTATAATATAGTGATTTTCCAAAGCTGAACCGTGTAAACCAGAATTGAAAGGTAAAAACTCGCGGGACTCTAGCACCGTTTAAAGACTGTGTTGATGCTTAAGGAAGAGATTTTCTTTCCTTTTAGTGGAACTAAGTAGACTCGGACTGTTATTCCTAAAGAGATTTTGTTGTGTAGTACTTACCTATGAATTTCTTTGTGTTGTATGGATGTGTTTACTTTCGCTACTAATTTATGGGTCATGACGAATTCGTCAGTTACACTTCAATTCTCTAATAATTTATGTAAGGTACTCCTCAAATCTATTACCGTCTTACAACCCATTTCACTATTATTTTATAACCGTTCTACTAGTATAAACTATTTGGATGTTATCGTATAAACTATACTAGCATCGTCTTATAAAACATTTCACTACTGGTTAACAAATATTCTGCTTATATCCTATAAACTATTTCATTGTCGTCCTATAAACCATTTTGTCATTACCATATCAATTATTCTACAATCATCGCATAAACTATTTTCGCCATCATTTTACAAACTAACTTTTTTTCATCTTTTAACCTATTTTGTCGTCGTTTATAAACTCTTTTACCATCATTTTATAAACCATTTCGCTAACACCTTATAAACTACCTTGATATCATTATGTAAACCATTTTGCCAACATCTTATAATTATCCTACTATTACCGCATAACTTATCTGGCTATCACTTAATGAACTAATTCGTTTCCATCCTATAACTTATTTTATAGTCATTTGTAAACTCTTTTGCTACCCTATTATAAACTACTTTGCCGTCATATTACAAACCATTTCGTTGTCACCTAATGAGCTATTTCATTGTCGTTTATAAACCATTTTGCTGTCAATTTATAAATTGTTTTGTCATCATCTTATGAACTACTTCGTGTCTTTTATAAACTATTACGTTGCCACTTTATAAACTATTGGGTTGTCAGCTCATAAACTATTTGATACCATATCATAAACCCCTTAATGTTACATTATAAACCGTCACGTAATCTTCTTATAAACTATTTTGCTACCACCTCATAAAATATTTTCCGCTATCTTACAAAATATCCCGTGTCGTTATAGAAACTACTTTGTTTTCATTGTTACGAATTGTTTCGCTATCTTATAAACCATATTGTGTATACCATGTAATCTTGAGAAACATAACACTAGTTTTGACTAAATGAACATTTCATCGTTAGTCCTTAATTATACATAGGCTTATCACCTATGTATAACTCAGGAAGGACCATGCTATGCTGGGAGTAGTCACCTTAAAAACTTTGACAATTCATCCTTACTTTTTATTTCTATTTTCTCTCTTTCTCTATACTTTCAACAAGATTTTATTGTATTCAGGTTTTACTAATATTTTGCGTGCGTATTCGTGAGTTATGTTGGTCATGTGTACTCGTGTTTATAAGCGCTGAAACTAAGTAGATATTTCCCAACCTTATCATATAGAGACACCATAGCCTTAGCCGAGAAACCGAATCACGCTCCCTGTAGTTACGATAAATATGGATTGTAGAATGCTAGAACGTAACAAACTTATCTTCCTAATTGGATTATAACCAAGAGAACTAGGAGATTTCCTTCAGTTGACTCACGTTTTAGTCATTTAGAATCATGAAAATTATGAGATTCTCATACTGACAAAAATCCTTATGGACCTAAAGTTAAAGCAAGGGACGCAATTATTTCAAGAACATAGAACCTAGCTGATAGAAGCCTCGCATCCGTTAAGATTAGCCTTTTAAGTGGCATCGTCCCAACCATCATAGACACTAAGTACTATGCTAAGTTAGCCGACTGAAAGATCATAGGAATTGATACCATCATTTGAGATTGTTCATTGAATTTTCTAAATCATCTATTCAAGATAGACTTAATACCCGTAGAACTTGGTAGTTTCGACATTATCATTGGTATGGATTGGTTGACAAGGTACCACGCCATGATTTCTAGCGATTGTATCCACTTAGGCGATGAAACCTTAACAATTCGAAACAATAGGAGTGATAGGTATGCATCGATAGTTGCTAGTGAGTAGAGAGTTGAGTTGTTTGATAGGATTAGTACGTTGGCGCGGGATAACATGAGACTCAGAGGCATGTTAGGTGTTGAGAGGCAGAGAGTTGACCGTCTCCAGCGTAGTATGTCGTATGCTTAGAGGGATTTATAAGACCTAGTTTTCTTTGTCAAAAAGAAGGATGTATCCTTCAGGATATACATTGACTACCGAGAATTGAACAAGCTAACCGTGAAGAACCGTTACCCGTTACCTAGGACTGATGAACTCTTTCGATCAACTGCGAGGATTTAGCGTTTACTCAAAAATCAACCTAAGGACTAGTTACCACCAACTAGAGTTCGAGAAAAGGATATTCTAAGATCGAATTCAGGACCCGTTATGGATATTTCAAGTTTTAGGTTATGCCATTTGGTTTGACCAACGCACCAGAGGTATTCATGGATCTCATAAATTGGGTGTGCAAACCATACTTGGATAAGTTCATGATAGTATTTGTTAGATATAATAAAAAGACTCAGTCACCCCGTGTATTTTACAGTTTAACGTAGCTCGTAGTTTATAGTTAATCATATGACAAACGGTATTGGGATGGGTATTAAACCCACACGTGTAAGCCCATACTAAGGCATAAGGTCCGGCTTTGTAAGCACTATATAAGCCTCTTCCATGCCATGGAAGAGGTGGTTAGTCATTTCAATATACAAGCATTCCATTTTCTCTCACTAAAAAGTTTCTCTCTAGTTTCTTTCTCTAAAGAAATCGGCTCAACCCAAATCTTCCCATTGTGTTATGATATCCAATATCCTACAATTGGTATCAGAGCCCATGGGATGATTAGCTAGTGTGTATGTGCGTTTTGTTGCTTGGTTTAGATCAAAATTTGTACTTTTGAAGGTTTATGGCTCGTTTCTCGTTTTTCCTAGATTTTGATGTTGTTTATGTTAACGTTTAGGTTTTTCTAATTGTTATAGTCTTCTAGTAATTAGTTGTGCAAAAGAATCCAAGCAAAAGCGTTTAAAAGGGTGATTTTTAGGTGTTTTAGGTGAAAAAGTATGTTTTTCATAGTAGCGGTTTGGTATTCTGCTTATTGTTTATCGCAGCGGTTTGCTTGAGTAAGTATTGTACGGCAGCGGTTTGTCAGATAGTACTGTCAGCAGTTTGTCCTATTAGCTTAGCATTTTTTCTTACTTGACAGCGGGTTGTCATTTAAGACCAACGGTTTGCTAACGACGGTTTACAGGTTTCAAAGAATTTTATTTCTCACGGCGATTTGGGAAACGAAACTCTGGCAGTTTGAAATCTTGACAACGGTTTGACAATTTATCTTCGTAGAGGTTTACTAGTACTTCTTCGTAGCGGTTTACTTATAGCGGTTTGACTAGGTAGCGGTTTACCATAGCGATTTGTTTACAGGTTTTGAAGATTTTTACCTTACAACAGTTTACTAAACGAACCTCTGGCGGTTTGAATTCTAGGCAGCGGTTTGGCTGAAATTTCTTCGTAGCGGTTTGATAGTAGCGGTTTGGGTTAATTTTCTTCTTGACAGCGGTTTGTCTAGGCAGTGGTTTGACCTCCTCGGCAGCGGTTTGACCTCCTCGGCAGCGGTTTGAGACACTGTTTGGACACTTGGACAATTTTATACTTTCAAACTCTAAGACTTAACAAACCCAAAACAACAAAACACTTTAACTTAACTTCGCCACTTTTAACATACACTAACTAATCATTGAACGATCAACTCATATCATTTCATAATCAAATATGATGGCTAATCTTTCTGAAGATATCCACTGTGCCGGTTCCGATACCCGCCTACCAATGCTCGATAGGACTGACTTTGAGTCTTGGCAACAACGTATTCGTTTGTACTGTCTGGGAAAAGATAATTGGGTAAACATACTTAAGTCGATTAATGAAGGTTCATTTAATATGGGAAGGTTTAGAGAAACACTTGCTGAAGGTGCACTTCATCTAGGACTAGAACGGGATAAAGTCTTTGCTGACTTACACCAGAAGAAAATGAGAGGTTTAAAGCTAACATTCGTGCAACGAATATCCTACTTCAAGGCTTACCAAAAGACATCTACACACTTATTAACCATTACACTTACGCCAAATACATTTGGGATAATGTAAAGATGCTCTTGGAACGTTCTAAGTTAACAAAAGATGAACGTGAATTACAGCTATACGATGACTTTAAACACTTCCGTCAGAACAAAAGAGAAACCATTCACGAATACTATGTCAGGTTTACAAAGCTCATTAACGACATGCGAAACATCAAGATGACTATGCCCAAAATGCAGCTTAACTCGAAGTTTGTGAACACCATGTTGTCTGACTGGGGTAGATTCGTGACTGCAGTCAAACTGAACCGAGGAATGAAAACATCTAACTATGATCAGTTGTATGCTTACGTGAAGCAACACGAGGCACATGCTAATGAGAATAGGATGATGCTGGAAAGATACAATCAACATGCTATTGATCCTCTCGCCTTAGTGTCCAATGTTTCACCTCATCAATACCCTTCACAATCATCCGTTATTCCACAATCTGCATATGTCCCTCTAGTTAACTATCAACCATAATTTGCTAATAACATACAACCTAATTCAGGTCTTACCCCAACTGATGACTTGATTGAAAATTTAACCAAAATAGTTGCCCTACTAGCCCAATCCTACAAAACACACCTTCCTCAAACCAACAATCAACTTCGGACCTCATCTAACACAAGGAACCAAGCTACAGTTCAAAACGGCAGGGTTGTTGTTCAGAATGTTCAGGGTAGACAAAACAGAGGTCAGGGGAATTATGCTAGGGGAGCAATTACATCTGGGAATAGGGGAGTTCAGAACAGAGTGGGCAATGCAAATCCTGGTCAAGCAAGGCAGATTAAGTGTTATAACTGCAATAGAATAGGGCACATAGCAAGAAACTGCACTCAACCAAAGCGACTACATAATTCAGAATACTTCAAGGACAAGATGTTGTTGATGCAAGCTCGGGAGAATGGAGCGGTTTTGGATGAAGAGCAGTTACTGTTTATTGCAGGTGGACAAACTAACACGTTTGATGACGATGTGGATGAGGCACCAGTACAAGATTTGGCACTCAATGAGGACAACATCTTTCAAGCTGATCAATGTGATGCTTTTGATTCTGATGTTAATGAGGCTCCTACTACACAGACCATGCTTATGGCAAATCTATCATTAGCCGATCCAATCTATGATGAAGCTGTCCCATCATATGATTCAGACATTCTATCTGAGGTACAAAGGTATCATGTAATATGTAGATGTGTTAGTTGAGTATTTGAAGTACACGGATGCAAAAAACGAATGTACAAACCAAAACTACGTTGTTGACTCAGATGCTGAATATATGAGTGATAGTGATATTATTCTGTATGAGCAGTATGTGAAAGATAACGCAGTGCAAGTTGTACAAAGTAATGTATCTTTTGTGCCAAATGATGCTTTAATGATGATAATAAATGATATGCCTGAACAGTCTGTCTAATGTGTCTCTGCGAATGAGCAGAACAAAGTAGTTAATGAATCATTAAGTTCTAAACTTGCGAGATATAAGGAACAAGTCGAGCTTTATGAAAACAGGGCAAGGTTTTTATTAACTGAACGAGAACAAAAGATTTATGAACAAATGAGAATAATTATCCAAGACCGTAATGTTCAGGAAGAATTATTGAAAAAGGAACTTCATTCTGTTAAAATGCAACTTAATTCTACCATTAACCATAACAAGTTAATAAAAGAAGAAGTCACGACTTTGAAAAAGGATTTTAAACAGAAAGAAAATAAATACCTTGAAGAATTTCTTGACATGAAACAATTAAAAGAAAAGGTTGAAGATAAATTATACAACAAGAAACATTCTCTTCAAACAGTATGTAACGTTATGTAAACCAAACTTTTATTAATTGACCATAAACAGTACTCCACTACTCACCCAAACAACCATCCCCACCCCCCACAAACAATACCCCTCCACTGCACTCACCCCCAACTCCCACCCAATACCTCCCCCCCCCCCCCATTAGTTTAGTCTGCTCTTTATAATGGTCATGAAACAGTCAAGACCAATTATACCCTCGCTATTGTGCATGAATCAGAGGATACTCTTGAGATAGTTGAGAAAACTAGAATTGGAATGCTTGAGAAAATGAAAAACACTTTAAAGGTTGATAGTAATATTAAGATTGCACCTCCTGATTACTCAAAAGAGAATTATCTTGCTACCTTTACACCATAGAGACATTTGACCCCAGAACAGATAGTTTGGTCCTCAGAGATCCAAGGTTTGACCCCGAAACCCATGTCCAAAATGACGATGTATCCACCCAATACACCTCCAAAGCTTGTCCCCAGATTTCTTCCAACAAAAAGTCAAGTGAAAATTAATATTTATACACTCACACAACTTTTTGCGGAATTTGATAAAACTTGTAAAAAGAGAATTACACCATGTGGTCTCACAGAAGGGGAAAGGGGTTTCGAACAAATAAAGGAATGTTACCTTACTGAGGAAATTCCATTTTTCAAAATGCTTAAAGAACATTTTGAGGGAATCCTAACGACTCTCGTCAAAGAAGTTAAAGAAATGAAAGAAATTTTTGAACAAATGGAAGATGAGGTTGAACAAAATGCTGTAGACAAGCAATGTGCGAACATTGAAAGGAAAAATCTTCTCATTCAAAATGAGAATCTGATTGCTAATTGGTTGTCTAATGAAGTGTTGTATAGTGTCATGAATGATGTGAATACTGTATCTTGATTTTCTAAATTGCATGATTCTTACACTGTAGAACAAGCATGTTGTCTAGAACTTGAAGCTGAGATTTCTAAATTAAAACATAAGATTCAAAAAGATGATCATAGTGAAATGATAAAACATTTTTCCAACCTTGAGATAGATCACCTAAATTTGTAATTGAAGTATCAAAATCTTAAAGAAAGTTTTAGAAACAACAAATCACAAACATCTCAGGATGCTCCTGAATTTGAAACAGTTTTTGAAATCAACAAAATAAAAGCTTCTCTTCAAGGAAAGGACATCGTAATTAGAAAGTTGAAAGAGTAAATCTCTTAAATGAATGAGAGACATAGTGAGGCTGATCGTATTCTTGACTTGGTGATCGAATTATTCTTGACTTTAAAGGCCTTAGATTTTCATAACCATGAGTTAACTGGAAAAAGTTCATGCTCTTCAAGAACAAAAATAAGTTTTTTGGCAGAGATGAAAAGTTAAGCGGGGGCATTAAAATTGAATTTTTAAGATTCTATTAAGATAAGGTGCTAACACTATTGAAACAGAACTTTCTTTTGTTAACTAAAAATGAGAAGAAAACTAAAGGCTCATCTAGAAAAGGAAAAAATGCAATGGTCACTATGCTGTGTACAACCAAAGTGTATGCCACCTGGTATGTATGCAATCGATGTTGTAACCAATCCGCCCTCGCAATTGGAACAATAGGATGTTTATTAGATTATCTACAACATCTTTAGGAAAAGTGTAGAGAACCCCACTTCGTGAATTATAGAAGAAGCTAAGGATCTGAAAACCATTAGTTAATGCCCTTGAAATGCCTGTTTTTACACTAAACGATCTTAGGAATTGTTAGAGTATGTGATTGGCACTTGTCAGAAAGAATTCAATAAAAGAGATAAAAAGATTGCTACTACCCCTTTGAATAGGAAAAAGCAAGTGACTTTTAAGGAAACATGCGAAACTTCAAATGATAACACACACAAACATGTTGAGCCACAAAAAGAGAAAAGACTAAGGTCCTGTGATTCCTTCTACACGTGTAACAGTTACGCACTAAATCTAGCAGAGTCAAAGCCCTAGGAGCATACAAAGAACAATAGGTCTTGCCTTGCTAAAAGTGACAACAAGAAGAAGTAGAGGTCACCTAGGAACAATAAGTCAAATTGAACAAAATAATCGTGTAGATTCTAGTATTAGCTTTAAGCGTACTTTAATTAATTCAAATTCTAATTCTGTGTGCAAGACATGTAACAAATGCTTAATTTATGCTAATCATGATAAGTGTGTTATGAAATATTTGACTTCTGTGAATGCACCCCCTTGTTAAATAGGCTTTGTGAGCAATAATTACAAGGTTGGTGAAAAGAAAACAGGGGAAACTATATTTGATAATGTTGGTTATCAGTGGAAGCCCACTAGAAGGAAATTCACTTTAGGAGAACAGTGCCCTTTAACTAGGTTTACTAAATCCAAAGTAGTGCCTGTAAAGCAACCTGAACATGTTAGTTCTAGTAACATTGTGATCATTGAGAGATTTAGTAACAATTCTCAGCAACCATTAGCTAGATACAAACATAAAACCAAACAAGAAAAGGCAATTTTACCCACTACAGCTAAGACACATTCAATTGATGCTTCTGTGTAATATACTACTGTTTCTGCTAACCCATAGGACCCCAATAGAAATTGGGGATTCATCATACCAAACTCTCCATTTTCGTCTATTTTCAAATGCATGTCGTACAGATCGTCCTTTGGTATTTGGATTCATGCTGCTCAAAACATATGACGGGGAATCGCTCACGGCTCAGGAATTTTGTAAAAAAGTTCACCGGGACAGTTAGATTCGGGAATGATCATTTTGGTGCTATCATGTGTTATGGATATTACGTGATTGGTGATAGTGTGATCTCCAGGGTATATTATGTGGAAGGACTTGGTCACAATCTCTTTTCTGTAAGGAAATTTTGTGATTCAAATCTTGAAGTTGCATTCAGAAATCATTCATGTTATGTTAGAAATGAAGATTGTGTGGATTTACTTAAAGGTTCTTGTGGCTCAAATCTGTATACTATCTCCGTTGAAGACATGATGAAGTCCTCTCCAATCTGCTTATTGTCCAAAGCCTCCAAGAACAATCATGGTTGTGGCATCGTCGATTAAACCATTTGAACTTCGTACCATCAATGATCTTGTACAAAAAGATCTAGTAAAAGGCTTACCAAGGTTGAAGTTTGAGAAAGACCATTTTTGCTTTGATTTTCAACTAGGAAAGAGCAAGAAGTATTCCCACAAACCCAAATCTAAAAACACCATTATGGAAGTCTTACATACCCTTCATATGGATTTGTGTGGACCAATAAGGATGCAAAGTATTAATGGGAAGAAATACATTTTGGTCATCGTGGATGATTATTCAAGATTTACTTGGGTTAAGTTTTTGAGATCAAAAGATGAAACTCCAGAGTTCGTCATCAAATTTCTAAAGCAAATACAAGTTGGTCTCAACAAAACTGTCAGATACATTCGAACAGACAATGGCACAGAATTTGTTAATCAAGTTCTGACTGAATACTATGAAAGTGTTGGCATTTTTTACCAAAAATCTGTTCTGAGAACTCCTCAGCAGTACGGCGTTGTCGAAAGACAGAATCATACTCTTGTGGAAGCTACTCGGACAATGCTGATCTTTTCAAAAGCTTCGATGTTTCTATGGGCAGAAGCTGTAGCTACTGCTTGCTACACCCAAAACCGATCCTTAATTCATACTCGTTATAACAAAACCCCATATGAGCTTGTGCATGATAAGAAACCTGATCTTAAATTTCTCTGAGTTTTTGTTGCTCTTTGTTACCCTACAAATGACAACGAAGATCTTGGAAAATTGAAAGCAACAACAGATATTGTGATTTTCGTTGGTTATGCTCACAATAAGAAGGGTTATAGAATCTACAACAAAAGAACCCGACGAATCATGGACACAATTCACGTGCAATTCGATAAGCTGACTGTGCAAATGGCTCCTGTACACATCGGTATAGGATCCGAGCCTATTTTGTTGACCCCTGGACAAATCAGTTCAGGGCTCGTACCAAACTCGGTCCCTACAGCTCCTTACGTACCACCAACTAATAAAGATCCGGAGATTTTATTCTAATCGATGTTTGATGAATACTTAGAACCCCCGAGTGTTGAAAGACCGATACCTCCTGCTTCTGCAGTTCAAGTTCCAGTTGTTTCAGTCGGTACACCTTCTTCTACAACAATTGATCAAGATGCACCGTCAACAAGTCATTCACCGTCATCCTTAGAAGTACGACCTCCTATCCTACATCAAGATGTTGCAGCTAGACCCACAACCGAAGATAATCCTTTTGCTTATGCTGAAGACAATCCCTTTGTTAATGTGTTTGCTCCTGATGACATCAAATAACGTCACTTTTATAGCATCATTTATCCTATGTAATTAACCCATTTTGTATAATTATTGCAAAGAATTGTTACTTAATCGTTTGTATTTGAGAATTGCAATAATAATGGAGTACTTGGTGAAAGTTAACAAAAAGGCACGCATTCTGGAGCTTAAACGAAAAAATATGAAGATCACTGATTATGACATACCAATACGTCGTATCCATCAAGGAAGATACGACGTATATGTGCCTACACTTCACTAAAGACCACGAAGGAATAAGATTCAATACGCCGTATCCAGAAATATCTTATACGCTGTATTTAAGTTATAGAATGTGAAGATTCTGGATGATATCTAATGTGGTCCCGACTCTAAGAAACCCCCTGATACGCCGTATCCAAGTCTCCGGATGTGCCGTATCGACCCGATTCCAGACCTTATAAATAGAAAACTCAAAAACAAGTTTTAAGTGTGCTAAATTGTATTCTCGATACCTAAACCATAAAAGTCGATTTTTAGAGGAGAAAAAGAGCAGAAGAGGTCGAGAAACGTTATTTACTCCATAGGAGACAACATGTAATTCCATATACTCTTGTAATCGTTTAGTTTTGGTATCATTCGTTAACTCGGTTAATTTACCTTGGCTAAATAATTGCTTTTGTATTAATTATGATGTTTGAAGGCTAATACCTTCGGGTATTAGCCATTATTATAAAGATCTGAATGTTTGGTTTGTTTATCTCTATTGCTTAATTTATTGTTGATTGCTTGTTTATGTTTATCAGTTTATACTTGTTTACGTGCTTTTGTATGCGACCTATCATTCAACTGGAGCTAGTGATACGGACCAAGTAATCTAGATGCCGGGATAGCTCTCCATATAGTGATTTATACATCTAGACCAATAGGATCACAAATAAAGACCTATCTTTGCCCTTAGATTGTGAGCTTAGTTGGACCAACATGTGACCTTGGGATTAACGAGTACGTCCTCGATTAATTGGTCAAGACTTGGTTAGTGGACTACTAGTGTATGAATTGCCTTTAAGCAGTAAGTGAGTAAAGTCTCTATGAGCTAGGGTTTAACAAGATCACCATTGCTTTAATCTCTAAGATAGATTATAATCAGCAAATAAAGATGCTTTATGCGGATGCATTTAATTGTGATAGAATTCTACGTGTCTAGTTAAGGAAGAAGTACTGCATTAATCTTAAGAATGATATGTCGCCTGGAGATAAGTAGAGATAAGTAATCATTGCACTAAATAAACAAACCAACGTTCTGATTAGATTAATAATGGTTAATACAGTTTTCTTATATTTGGCTAGACCGCTCTTTTATCTTCTGTTAATTTGCTTGCATATGTTTTAATGTCTTAAGTTGATTTTAGTCACCATAAAACCTGTGTCAGTCTCTCAGGCTGAAAACCCCCTTATCAGTTAGATTTAGGATTAACATAGGTTTAGCATAGGTTTAACATAAAATAGAATTAACTTAGTTTAGATAACCAAAATATTAATAAATTGAAAGATTGTTTCTCGCTTTTAGTGATCGACACCCTACTTACCATGAAACTATCATCGATCGGGTACACTGCCCGTTAAAGTGTTTTTTTTGGTTAAGTCGGCAAAATATAAATTTAAAACTTGAAACCATAAAATTACAACCACACAATGACATATCAAGTTTTTGGCGCCATTTTCGGGGAGTGAAAAATTAATCTTGATTTTTATTTGATATTTTGGTTTTTAACATTAGATTAGATCTAACCCTTAGGATTAGTGTAATTTAGATTAGTGTATAATTCTGTATAATTTTGTATATTCTGTATATTTATCTTTAATTGTTTGCTTGTATATTTGCTTAATTTAGTTGTTTGTGTGTTTAATTGTTTTTTTTAATACACTGTTTTGGTCGATAACTCGATACGGCGTGTCCACTTCCATTGGATACAGCGTATCCAACCTTCTTATCCAATACAACGTATTTGTTCAAAATATTAATACGGCGTATTCAGATCCATTGAATACGGCGTATCGATCATCTGATATAGAAACAGAATCTGAGATTTCGTATTTGATTTCCATGCTTAATTTTTTTATATATCTCTAGAGCAAATCTTGCTGATATTTTTACCTTTGTAACAGATCGTAGCTATCAAAGCTAGTCGATTGAAGAATGGCAGATAAAGAAATGAAATCAACTATGAAAGGATTTGCGACTAATGACAAAGCAGATTACTATTCAGGGATTACAAGCATTACGGTTAATGGAAAGAATGCTTATGAGCTGAAAGGAAAATTCCTTGATGATTTGCATAATAATGCCTTTAGTGGTACTAATGGGGAAGATGCGGTCGAGCATATCGAATACTTTCTAAAAATTGTTGACCCAATTGATTTACCAAATGTAAATCAAGATAAACTCAGAATTGTTGTTTTCCCAATCTTATTGGTTGGAAATGCATGGAGATGGTTTGATGAAATTAAAGGATCAATTACTAGTTGGATCGATTTGACTGCTAAATTTTTTAGAAAATACTACCCCCCTTCCCGCACTGGCAAAATTAACACCCCCATAATTAAGTGGGACCTTACTAATTCGGAATTCAAAAATTGGTTAGCCTTAAAGTTTATGAACTATATGACGATAGATATATTCACTAAAGGAGCATTGCGGGACTACTGGAAATTAGGAAGCGATGAAGTTGAGCCAACAAATGATAACACTTTCAATCTTGAAGAAACTAATCAGGATGATGAACAAGAAATCGGTGAAATTTTTAGGATTGAAACAAACTTGTTCGATTATGAAACACCGCTGTGCAAAAAATTCAAAGAGTTCAATTACCTACTCAAGATAGACCCGAATGTCCTTACTAATGATATTGTGGGATTCAAGACTTATGACGAATACACGGACGATTAGATATATGAGTGGAATAAAGATATGCCATGGGTGCATGAAAGACCATGGACGGAGAATGAAGTATGGAAGGAACCAACTCCAGTTAAACATCATTGTAAGCCATTTAGTTATAAAAGTGGGTATTTGGAGTGGCCTACCTATAGCTGGAGAGAAGATGGATATTGTAATGGAGGAAACTTGCTTGGAGCTTACATAGTTGGAAACACACTCCGTTACCAAGATTTAGAATGGTACGATGCTTTGAAGGATAACAAACTCAAAAAGGAAGCTTTAAAAAATAAAGCTATCATGGAAGGAATGATTGAGCTATTCTGATCAAGTATAATGGTTGAGAAGATGGGATGGCTATGGATATTGCTGACATGACCAAGAAAAAGAGAATATGAGAATGAACATGAGAGATGAGAAAGATGAGAATAGGTTGAGTTGTTCGGATTGCAGTGGTAAGAAGATTTTGAGATGATCAAGTATTCATTCGGACAAGATGAAGAGTATGTTGCTGTTAAAGAATATGAATACGAAGATTTGACGAATACAAGCAAAGATGCATGTCGAGCATACCAAGAAATCTTTCGCATGATGGATGAAGGATGGATGGTAACAAGAGCCGAGTGAAAAGATACTAGAAGGAAAAAGTCTAACTTAAAGACTAATTGAAAGAAAAGTGCTTCCCGGGAGACAACAAGGATTGTTATTTTTATAAAGTCTGTCTTCCCAGACATCAATACGGTGTATCCGCTTCATACCATACGGCGTATTAAATGTCTGGACGTTATCAATCCTTTATTTTTATGCACTTTAAACATTATTGTCAGTTCTGTCAATACGGCGTATTCATGCACATGATACGGCGTATTCAACAAACTGAGCCGTATTTAGATACTTTTTACAGGTTTCTCAATATGGCGTATTCCAGTTTATGGATACGGCATATTGGTTTCCTGTACAGTTTATTTGGCTTATTTAATTAACCGTAGATACCCGAGATAGGATTTTGCATGCTTTTCCTATATTTTGCACATGACCTCGCTGTAAAGAAATCGACGATATTGGTGAAGTATCTACAATATGGAATTCTAGAGGTGTTGGAGTCTTGAAATCTCAAGACGGCTGTTCAACACACATCCTTGCTCGCAAACTTAATTTGGAGAATCTACCGAGAAAAATATCAGGGGAGTTTCTCATTCTAATTCTTTTAAATTTTTGTTTTTAATGTTTTATCTATACAACAAGGACATTGTATAATCAAGTGGGGGATGGGAATTAGAATGTATACTTATCATATTTTTCACATAAAATGCTTGAATTATGCTTAAATTTAAAAAAATTTCAAACATACTTTTGTGAAATTACTTGTTACATAACCTGCACACAATAACCCTTATTAGATATTGTGAGGATTTAACCTTATTCATTTCCAAATGTTTACCCAAATTCCACAAAATATAAGTGTGTCGGTGATGTTGTAGACTTTAGAACTTGGCTTTATATATCTATTAGAGATCACAGTGACGAGTACTATGGATTTAGATGGAGTAACTTGTTTAAATTGGGAAATTTCTAGGATTACATCCAAAAAGCCTTTATATGTTGTTTTATTAACTAACTACACTGGTTAGTTAAATCCCCGTATAAACCCTTTGTTTACTCTCATTTTAAGAGTAAGATACCCCTAGAAAAACCAATAGAGCCAATCCTTTAGGAATAACACCAACTGTTTGTTTCGTTACACCTTTACACCTTAGCCTACCCTGTTAGATTAAGTCCATTTATCAGTTGCTAGTTGCTTAAAGTGTAAAGTATGTATTTCCCGAGTCTTGTGTCAATTTTCTATCTTTGGTACGGTTGGGAAGAAATTTGCACATTGCAAATAGGAATGTATATAGTAGTCAAAACTCATGTATTTTTACTACCAACACAATTATTAGTACGTCCGAAGAATGAAGAATTATCAAAGGAATTACCAGAGTTATTATGATCGTGAATATGGTGAAATTACACCGAGTTTCATAGTATAGTATAGTGAAAAAAATTGAAAAAATTAGAAAATCGCAACCAAAAAAGAGGAGGAAAGTTTGAAAATAATCGTTTCGTAAAAGCTTAGACCAAAGGAATTATATGAAGGATCGATTATTCGTTGATACGTCTATAAGTTAACGATGTAAAGTTTTGTATAAAGTGGTAGATATCGCCACTTGTCTTGTAAAAGTATGTAAAGTATGGGATGATTGGGAAGTTGACCGTTACGGAAACGCCAACTCAGGTTGTCGCTTTTGATCTATGATCAAGACGTTTGTAAATAGTTGTGTATTTTTCATGGTAACGGTTGGGAAAAAGTGTCTAGCAACTTGTATCTGGGACCTAGTCTATTTGTTTCATAATTTTTATTTAACAACAATTTATTTCCCTTTCCTAATCATTAACCATGGGTTTTACGCGAATGAGGATGTGTACGAGTATGCATGTCTATTCCGTCATTACGGCCATGTATACATGTCTCAACTGCCTTGTTGGTTTATTACTATTTGTGAAAGTTAGAAGATCCCTACCCTATATCATTCTTCATCCTAACCCTTGGTTAAACTCGAATGAGGATGTGATCGAATACACATGTCTATTCTGTCGTTACGACCATGTATGTGTGCTTCAACTGCCTTATTGGTGTGGTACTTTTGGTGAAAGATTGTAGAATGATCAACCCTAAGCCTTATAATAAAAAAACCCATTTTACCTTTATAAACTTGTTACTCCTTAGCTCTAGTGGTGGAGATGTATATCCTTGCCAAGCCTATGATAGAATACTCGTCACGACCGAGCAATTGAGCAAAATAGTTACATGTTACCACATAGATTAGTTGAGTGATTTGTGTGTTTTCATCTTCCTATTTTGTGAGGTGTTTGGTTGTGTACTTGTAATTGATCAAATAAATGCTTAACGGAAAAATCCTTAGGGATTATTTTCATAAACTTCTAAAGGCTACTTGAAGACAAGTAGGATTCAAGTGGAGGGATATTTGATGACATCAAATAACATCACTTTTATAGCATCATTTATCATATGTAATTAACCCATTTTGTATAATTATTGCAAAGAATTGTTACTTAATCATTTGTATTTGAGAATTGTAGTAATTATGGAGTACTTGGTGAAAGTTAACTAAAACACACGCATTCTGGAGCTTAAACAAAGAAATATAAAGAAAATTGATTCTGACATCCAATACGCCGTATCCATGAAGGAAGATACGGCGTATCTATGCCTGCACTTCACTAAGGACCATGAAGGAAACAAGATCAATATGCCGTATCCAGAGAATCCTATACGCCACATTCAAGTTATAGAATGTGAAGATTCTGGAAGATATCGAACGTGGTCCCTACTCCAAGAAACCCCCAATACGTCGTATCGAAGCCTTTCAATACGTCGTATCGACCTTTTTTCATACCTTATAAATAGAAAACTCAAAAACTAGTTTTAAGTGTGCTAAATCATATTTTTGATACCTAAACCATAAAAGTTGATTTTCAGAGGAAAAGAAGAGCAGAAGAGGTCTTGCAACGTAATCAATTCCATAGGAAACAACTTGTAATCTCCTATACTCTTGTAATTGTTTATTTTTTGGTATCATTCGTTAACTCAGTTAGTTTACCTTGGCTAAATTATTACACTTGTATGATTATGATGTCTGCAGGCTAAATATTTGTTGGGTATGCTTTTGGGGTTATTTAAAATATGGCGGCCTTCGGGTATTATCCAAATAATAAGAAGATCTGAATGTTGGTTTTGTTATCTCTATGCTTAATTTATTGGTTGATTGACTTGTTTATGTTTAATCATTTATACTTGTTTACGAGCTTTTGTATGCGTCCTATCATTCAACTGAGCTATGATACAGACAATAATCAGATGCGGGATAAGCACTCCATTTAAAGAATTTTACATCAGACCCATAACGATCACAAATAACGACCTAATCTTTCCCTAAAATGTTGAGCTTAGATTGGACCCAACAGATGACCTTGGGGAACAAAGTGTACGGTTCTTTGATTAATGGTAAAGACGGTTAGTGTACTACTAACTAGTGTTAGAATTGCCTTTAAGCAGTAGTTGGGTAAAACTCTCTATGAGTTAGGGATAACAGCTCACCATTGCTTTAATATCCCCTAAATAGATTAATAATTAGCAAATAAGAATGCTTTATGCGATGCGTTTAATTGTGACAGAATTCTACGTGTCTAGGTTTAAGGAAGAAGACCGCCTTAATCTTAAGAATGATATGCCGCCTCGAGATAAGTAATCATTGCACTAAATAAACAAACCAACGTTCTGATTAGATTAATAATGGTTAATACAATTTTCTTATATTTGGCTAGACCGCTCTTTTATCTTCTGTTAATTTGCTTGCGTATGTTTTAGTGTCTTAAGTTGATTTTAGTCACCATAAAACCCGTGCCAGTCTTTTAGGCTGAACCCCCCCCTTATCAGTTAGATTTAGGATTAACATAGGTTTAGCATATGTTTAACATATAATAGAATTAACTTAGTTTAGATAACCAAAATATTAATAAATTGAAAGATAGTTTCTCGCTCTTAGTGATCGACACCCTACTTACCACGAAACTACCACCGATCGGGTACACTGCCCGTTAAAGTATTGTTTTTGGTTAAGTCGGCAAAATATAAATTTAAAACTTTAAATCATAAAATTACAACCACACAACGACACATCAGCTCCAGAACCTAGTTCTGAAGAGTCATCATCAGGGGATGTTAGTTCAGCTGACTCCAATCAAGTTATTCAACCACATAATCATCTTGGAAAATGGTCCAAGGATCACCCAATAAATAATATAATTGGTAATCCTTCTCGTCTGGTATCCACCTGGAAAACAGTTAGCTACCGATGCCTTGTGGTGCCTTTATAATTCTGTACATTCAAAAGTCGAACCCAAGAATGTTAAGAATGCCATGGATGAAGCTTGCTGGTTTGAAGCTATGCAAGAAGAAATTCACGAATTTGATCGGCTTCGAGTATGGGAATTAGTTCCAAAACCAGACTGCATAATGATAATTGCTCTCAAGTGGATTTACAAAGTCAAGCTTGATGAGTATGGTGATGTTTTGAAAAACAAGGCACGATTAGTAACGAAGGGATATCATCAAGAGGAGGGTATCGATTTTGAGGAATCATTTGCAACGGTTGCACGGATAGAGGCTATCAGAATATTCATTGCAAATGCCGCCAGCAAAAACATGATCATCTACCAGATGGATGTCACGACTGCATTCCTGAATGGCGAGTTGAAAGAAGAAGTCTACGTCAGTCTACTCGAGGGATTTGTTGATCCAGATCACCCTACACACGTCTATCGTCTGAAGAAGGCTCTTTATGGTCTAAAGCAGGCTCCAAGTGCGTAGTATAACACCTTATTAAGGGTTCTTCTGGATAACAAGTTCTCCAAGGGTGTAGTGGATCCTACGTTATTCACTCGAAAAACAGGTAAACATATTCTTCTTGTTCAAATTTATGTAGATGATATTATATTTGCCTCGACTGATCCTAAAGCTTGTGACATATTTTCCAAAGAGATGAGTTTAAAATTTCAAATGTCAATGATGGGGTAAATGTCATTTTTCTTAGGATTACAAGTTTTTCAAAGTCCCGGAGGCATCTTTATTAATCAATAAAAATATGCTCTCGAAATTTTAACCAAATATGGAATGGATACGTCTGACCCTGTAGATACACCAAAGGTTGATAGATCAAAACTGGATGAGGACCCCTTATGGATTCTGTTTGACCAGACTCGGTTTCGAAGAATGGTTGGCTCGTTAATGTACCTCACTGCTAGTAGACCAGACCTTGTATTCGCAGTGTGCATGTGTGCTAGGTATCAGGCTAAACCTACCAAAAAGCACCTTGAGGCAATTAAGTGGGTCTTTCGGTACCTTCGAGGCACCATTAACTAGGGTCTTTGGTATCCGAAGTACACCGCTATGGCACTAATGGCCTATGCATACGCTGAACATGCAGGTTGTCAAGATATAATGAAAAGTACGTCGGGATGTGCTTAGTTTCTTGGAGACAAATTAGTGAGTTTGTCTTCAAAGAAGCAAAAAAGCACTGCTATCTCAACCACAGAGGCTGAATACATTGCCATGTCTGGATGCTGTGCTCAGATACTTTGGATGAGATCACAACTAATGGACTACGGCTTTGCATTCAATAATATACCTCTATATTGTGATAACAAAAGTGATATCGCTCTCTGCCGCAACAATGTACAACACTCCCGGTAAAAGCACATCGACATACGTCACCATTTCATAAGAGAGAAATTCGAGAATGGCATGGTTGAACTTTACTTTGTGACGATGGATTACCAACTGGCGGACATATTTACAAAGGCATTACCAAGAGAGCGGTTCGAATTTCTACTCCCGCGACTTGGAATGAAGAGTATGACTCCGGAAACCCTTAAACGTCTTCAAGAAGGGGAGGATGAGTAAATGATGGTCTTCATGTATCCTATGTATATATTCAAACACAAAAAGAA
Organism: Tanacetum coccineum; assembly: GCA_026074375.1. Classification (NCBI taxonomy): domain Eukaryota; kingdom Viridiplantae; phylum Streptophyta; class Magnoliopsida; order Asterales; family Asteraceae; genus Tanacetum; species Tanacetum coccineum. The sequence continues at coordinate 8,524 of BQNB010031959.1, read as the reverse complement.
AAATTAAAAAATATAAAACCTACAAAAATCATAAAAATCAGAAAATAGAAAATACAAAAAAAATATTTTTCAAGACATGTCTTCTAAAAATCGATAATATTTACGGACCTAGAAATGTCATTCAATAATGACACGGGTCTTTAAATAAAGTTCGAGCAGAATTTCAAACTTTTAAAACATGTCTTCATGGCTTGCAGTTATTTTCGACCACAACCCGCTTTTAAATCTGAGGAATGCATGTAGTAAAAAAGACAGCTGTTCCTAACCACGGGTAATTAATTTTTCCCAGGCATGGATTACTATATATCCATGCATCATGGGAATAATGTACGTTCAAGTGTGTTATTTCTACTTCAAGAGGAGAAGTCTTCTTTTTTAACCAGATAATTTTTTTTCTTAATTGATTCTTCAAAATTATTTGTGTTAATCACGGTGGAAAAAGTGTTGTTGAAAATTAATCAGTTTGTGCTTTTCCAATAAACTTTTCAACTCAAACAACGACTACAACTCTTTAAATAGAAAACGGGTCATTGTTTGAGGGGGAGAGTGATTTCAAGTTTATTGAATCAAATTGGTTTCAAAATCATCACACATTTAACAAAAAAAGGTTTTTGTATTTAAAACGGATTATAATTTGAAGGGGAGTTAATTAATTTTAACTCAAAAAGGCCAAAAATGTCAAGAGTTAGAAAGTTTAGGGACTTATGTGCAATTTGCTACTTGTTTCCTAGCTTTATTAAACTACAAGGACTAATTGTGTCATTCCCCAAACTAATGTAACCTTAGAAATGCATAAAATCGAAAATAAAAGAAAGTAGAAACCCCATGGACTAATTCTGCCAAGTCTGAAACTAGTGATATATATAGACAGCAGTTTGCACAAATTCGGTCAAACCTCCACTTACTTGGTCAAACTTTAAAACACACACTTATTCACGCAAACCGCCACCGCGATCGCCATCCATTGATTATTGATTTCTAGGATTTTTCTTGCTAAGGTAACGGTTAAATCATGTTCTATATCCTTAGATCTATCTGTAACCTAAAGGAATCGACTTAAAACACATTAAATCTTCGTGAATCACTAAATATTAGACCTAGGGTTTTTTGAAAATTAAAATTTGTTTGGAAATGGAAATTGATTGCTGGGGTAGATGGGTTTAGGACTGTTAATCACTCGTTCATGAATGTTTTCGTGTAGATCAAACATATTTGTGGTCTTAGATTGATCTTACTTGCGTTTGATCGAAAACAATTTAGGGTGTTTAGAATTGTGTTTTAAGTGCTGGGATTAGTTCACAGGGTTGATATGATGATGTTTGGATGTTTAATTTCATTCCCCAATCACTTGTATGCATGATTTGTTAATTTTCGCATATAGTTTGACTTTAAAAGGTCAAACAACGGTTTGTTGTTGTCGAACACAGCTTGAATGTGTTTAGATGCTATTGAGATGTCAAAAATAGTGTAGCTTATCTAATTTGCATGTCCCCTTGGGAATTTCAATAAAATCGTGGCTAAAATGGTAGTGTAAGGCTCAATGTTGATGTAATGTGAAGGCTTAGACTGTTCTAAATGATTGCGAGATGCGTTTAAATGATTTAGGATGCCTTGGATTGTGTTTTGATTTGCCAAAAATTCTTAGAAAATTGATTTGAAATAGACATTCAAGGCAGCGGTTTGCCTCTTGATGTTTTAGATAGCGGTTTACCATGGTACTCTTGATAGCAGTTTGCCTATTGATATTCTTGATAGCGGTTTGCCAAGATTTTCTTTATAGCGGTTTGCCATGCTTTTTCTAGATAGCGGTTTGCTTAAATCTAGGTAGTGGTTTGTTTCATGGCGGTTTGCCAGTTTTAGTAAAATTTTAATTCATACAGGGAAACCGCTGCAAGGCAGTGATTTGGTAAATTATTACATTTAATATTAAAATTGTCAAACCTCTATTTCGAATTTTTCTAAAACGGCAGCGGTTTAATTAAATTGAATAAAATATTCATAGCAGTTTGGTGGAAGCGGATTGATCAAAATGAATAAAATATTCATGGCGGTTTAGTGTTGTTTCCATACGGCAGTTTACTCAAACCACTATGTGGCGGTATGGTAACCTGCTTCTCGGCGGTTTACCTAAACCACCACATGGCGGTTTGGTAAACTGCTGGGCAGCGGTTTGGGCCAAACTTCCATGTCTTGGCCCATTTAGCCAATTAAGCCCATTAACCACTTAAGGCCTATTCTAAAGGCCCAATTACATGGCAAACTCCCATCCGAGCTTTGTTAACTTGTTATTGTGCTTGACGGATACTTTCTGGACCTTGACCAAGGTTGACCACTGTTGACCATTGGAGTAACTAAAGCCAATGACCAAGGACTCAACATGAAATATTTCATAAAACCATACTCAATCATAACTTAATCAAACATGGTATGGCAAGTCAAACACAAGGTTAATATTGTCATCTAACATCAATTATCTACTATTCTGTCTATCTGTGTTTATATTCTTTAGCAGATAAGATGACTGATGAGAATGTTCCTGCTCTTGCTCCTACGAGATTTGACGAACAGATTCTTCCTTTCAATGCATGGTTGCATGTCGAAAAGTCTTACAATATTCTTAACATAATTGAAATAGTTTTAGCGGAAGCTTAAGACAAATGCAGCGAAACCATAACATGTTTTTAAAACAACGAGTATTTAAATTCAAAGATAAATATTCTTGAAAGACACCCGACAATGCATGCAACATTAAATAGCACCTCAAGAATAATCTAGCTAAGCACCTGAGAAAACATGCTTAAAACAGTCAACATAAAGTTGGTGAATTCATAGGTTTGAATTTAGTAATAAGTGTGGACCACAAGTTCACAGTAAGCATGCGACAATTATAATAGATACAACTTCACATAAAAAGTATTTACTATTGCGCTAAGCTCATGACACCGAGGTTCAATTCAAAGAAGCATATTATATGCCAATCAAGAAATTAACTGCCCTAGAGGTATCTGACCAAGATAACCTAGTGAAATCCGACATGGTATATATCCGTTTGTTCGTGTCTCTAGAATCTAGTAAGCGCTACTTACCCGGATAGGGATAATTAGTCCCAATAGATCTATTTACAACATTCGTGCTCACTTAACTAGTACAGTCGGTTAAGAAATTAACGGTTCATGATAGTTCGGGCATTAGTGGTCTATTCACAACTTAGGCAACACGTAATCAGGAAAAGGTAACGTAAAGTAACTATGTCCATAGTTTAAAAACAAGCAATGTTCTCACCCCAAAGTAGTAAAGTAGAAATAGTAAAACGTGGGGCTATGAAATCACTTTTAGCAAATGGTGAGATAAATATCAATGAAGAGATATAATGCCAAAAGGTCCTACTTGCAACATAAATCAATGACGCGTCTTAAAAAGACAGAAAGTATACGAAACTTGTACGAATCGTTTATAAGAGAAAAAGTCATCCATGTGTGTTTGTGCTTTGGCTTAATTAACAAATTGTGGCTAATTAAAATTATATAGTTTTTCGTTAAGTTTCGGCGTTTAACCAAAAATTACCATTTTTAGTAAGTTTCTATTTTAGGAAAAAGTTTTTAATTTTGGGACGTTAATACCGTTCCCTATATTTGCTAAATCCATATTTCCTTAAAAGCACTAGAGAATCCTAAACGTTTAACTTCCATGCCTATCTTGCTAATATTCACTAAACTTACTATTTTTAGAAACTTTAACGCTTTCCCTAAAATATGTTAACGACTTTTCTAATGATCCTAATCAATATATATGTGATACTATATGTTTCACTAATGTTTTAAAAGCTCAAATCATCCCGAAAACATCCGAAAACTCATTTTACTATTCACATCAGCACCTATGTGGTGTGTGTAGGTGTGTGGGTGTGATTATACTATAATTTCTTTAAAGTTTTAAAAGCTCAATTATCCCGAAAAGCTCCGGAAAACTATTTTACTATCAGCATCAGCACCTTCGGTTAATTATTTTGCCGAAAAATGTTTCAAGTTTCATTTGGCTATAACTTGGCCGTTTTAAGTCCGATTTTAGTGTACAATATATGAAAATCTATCTACTCGAAACGAGCTCTCCAAAAACTACCTTTACGCCTAATGAAAACATTCCTAAGTCGACCAAAACCTCAAAACAATTTCGGATCAGCAACTATGTATTTCACAAACGCTTTCAAAAATTCCACCAAACTTCACAATAGTGCCTAATCTAGCCTAATCTCCATTCACAACTAATCCACAACAAAACCACACCTAAAACTAACCTAATCCCTTCATTTCTATTGTTGCAACTCACTTTTCAACTCACCTCACCAAAATCATAAAGTCATAAACATGTTACTTCCATTTTTATAAAAGATGTCAAGATGTTATTTCATTTCTTTTAGAAAAATTAACACAAACACCATAGGACTTTATAGATCTATGCAAGAACATAAGTAAATAATGAATGAAAGTAGAAATGAAAGCATAAGTTTCAAAGTAAGCTTACAAAATGAAGAACAAGCTTAAGAAATATGATAGAAGATGATGGAAGACTTGGATCTTGAAAAACCCCAAATAATAACCAAACCCTAATTTGTAGATCTTGAAATAAACCCTTGAATCAATGAACCAATACTTGTAATCACCCTAAATAACCTTAGATATGAACCTAGTATACTTGGATCTTGCACTAAATCAAAGAAATGGAAACCCTAAGAGGGTGTTTGTTTGCCGTGAGCCAAGAGAGAGAAAAAAAGAGATGAGAAATTTTGATGAGGCTAAGAAATGAGAAATGACCTAGTGTGTATGTTATAACATGGTATTTATAGGCTAAGGGATAGTTTAGGGTTTCTTGGTTTGTAGTATTAAGTGACAAACACACACAAAAGTGTGTGTGTGTGTGCCTTGCCCGGCCGAACACAACCACAAGGACCAAGGGGTTCAATTTTTGGGACCATGGTTCTTATATTAGGCTTATGTTTGAATTTTGGTGAGTCAAAGTGGAAGACATCACATGCACTAGTCTTGCATGGTTCCTTGTGCATGGTAATGACTCTATGAGAAGTCACTATCTTCCCCTTACATGAGCACATGTATAAGAAAACAAGAAAGATGCCTTTAATTTAATTTAAAGACTTACGGTTGTTTTGGTTTGGGTTTAGGCGTCCGAATTTAACAAGAGGGGGACACATGAATGAAAATTTTGACTTATAAACACGAGATGAACAATAACTAAAGTTTACACGAAAAGATTACGGGTTTCTGGGTCTTCGTTTGACGTAAAACGCTAAAATCGTACGACGCACGCGAAAAACATATAAATCATAAACGAAAGTGAACGTGACCTACATAACACTTTAATATGTTAAAATAATGCATATAACATGTAAATTAATTGAAGTCCAAAACCGAAACGCGTCCGACGACGTTTTTTCAGATTTACGCGGGTTAACCTCCCAATTTTACGTCAAATTCAAACGTAACGTATACAAGTCAAAAATAATGATTGGAAAAGTTTAACATATTGACCTGAAATTTTCAGGGTGTGACATCCTTCCCCTGTTAAAAGAGCTTTGTCCTCAAAGCTTAAGACGTAACTTTAGACGCAGGTGCAGTGTTAGCAAAAAGATGAGGATACTTTTTCTTCATTTGGTCCTCGCGCTGTCCTGAGTTCTTGCAGACTTTCACAATTGGGATGCGGCTTTGCTTTAGTCGTTTAACTTCTCGATCCATGATTTCAACCGATTCTTCAATGAAATTAAGCTTGTCATCAATCTGGATTTCATCCAACGGAATAGCTAGGGGTTCATCGGAGAAACACTTCTTTAAATTGGAAACGTGAAAAGTACTATGAACCTGACTTAGTTGCTCTGGGAGTTCAAGTCGGTATGCAACCGTTCCTACTTTAGCAAGGATTTTGAAAGGTCCAATATAACGAGGATTTAGCTTCCCCCGTTTGCCGAAACGTATCACTCCTTTCCACGATGATACTTTCAACACAACCTTATCTACAACTTGAAATTCCAGTGGCTTACGTCTCCTATCGGCGTAGCTCTTTTGTCTATCACGTGCCGCTTGAATACGCTTCTTGATTTGGATGATCTTTTCCTTGGTTTCATGAATAATCTATGGGACAATAAGCTGAGCATCTCTAACCTCAGCCTAATAGATAGGCGATCGACATTTTCGGCCGTACAGTGCTTCAAACGGTGTAACTTTGATACTCTTATGGTAACTGTTGTTGTAGGAAAACTCCACCAAAGGTAGGTGTCTATCCCAACCTTTCCCAAAAACAATCACACAAGCACGTAACATGTCCTCCAATGTTTGGATGGTTCTCTCACTCTGACCATTCGTCTGCGGGTGATAAGTTGTACTCATATCCAATTGAGTACCTAGAGCTTTGTTTAGCGATTGCCAGAAATAAGATGTAAATTTACTATCTCGATCAGAAATAATCAAAACTGGCACTCCATGTCTTGAGACTACTTCCTTCAAGTATTGTCTCGTCAACTTTTCCATCGAGTTGGTTTCCTTCATTGGTAAGAAATGAGCAAACTTGGTGAGTCGGTCAACAATTACCCAAATTGCATCTTGACCAGACAACGACTTTGGCAACTTTGTAATGAAATCCATTGTAATGTTCTCCCACTTCCATACTGGGATCACAGGTTGAACCAACAAACCGGATGGTTTTTTGCATTCGGCCTTGATTTTTGCACAAGTCAGACACTTACTGATGTAGGTGGCAATCTCAGATTTCATATTTTGCCACCAATACAGTTTCTTCAAGTCTTGGTACATCTTGTCTGATCCAGGATGGATCGAATACTTTGACTTATGCGACTCGTGCATAATCAGAGTCCTCAAGTTACCAAAACAGGGTATCCAACTTCTATTCCTCAAACGTAGCATTCCATCAGCACGGGGCTTTAGTTTCTTAATCATACCACCCAAATCTTTGGTTCCATAATTCTCTTCCTTTCTCGCCTCAACTTGAGCGTTTAAAATTTGCACGAGAAGGTTTAAACCAGTCGTCAAAACCAAGGCTCGAACTCGTAGTGGCTTAATCTGTTCCTTTCGGCTCAAGCCATCCGCCACCACGTTCGCCTTTCCCGGATGATAACGAATTTCATAGTCGTAGTCACTCAACAATTCCAACCATCTACGTTGTCTCATGTTCAACTCTTTTTGATCAAGAATATGTTGCAAGCTCTTATGATCAGTGAACACAACGCACTTCATGCCGTACAAATAATGTCTCCACATTTTGAGAGCAAACACCACCGCTCCAAGTTCTAAGTCATGTGTAGTGTAATTCTTCTTGTGAATCTTGAGTTTGCGTGATGCGTAGGCTATGACTTTCTCCTTTTGCATTAGAACCGCGTCCAACTCCTTGTGAGAAGCATCATAGTAAACCACAAAGTTTTCACTACCTTCGGGTAAAGCCAAGATCGGTGCACTACACAATTTCTGCTTCACCAGTTGAAATGCAGCTTCTGCCTTTTCAGTCCAATCAAAATTCACACTCTTCTGAGTCAACTTCGTCTTCTTTTCTTTGCCATTTCTATCACCTTGAACTATTAAAACTTCATCTCCATAGGGAATCCGCACAATCTTCTCATCACAAACGATCACTGCATGATGGTTCGCTAACCAATCCATGCCGATGATGATGTCAAAACTACCAAGTTCTACTGGCATTAGGTCAATGTTGAATGGGTGACCTAACAATCATAACATACAGCCTCTAAGTACGGTATTAGTTTCAGAAACTCTCCCGTTGGCTAATTCTACAGCATAGCTAACGTCTAAAGTATCGGGGATTATATCAAGTAAGGTACTAAAAGTAGTCGACACAAAACTTCAATTGGCACCCAAATCAAATAATACAGAAGGATAATGGTTGTTGAGAAGAAACGTACCCATAACGACGTTGGAATTGGGCTTCGCGTCTCCTCCACCTAGCACATATGCTTTTCCTCTTGCTTCACCAATCCCAATCTTGTTTCCGGTTTTGTTTTCACGGTTCTGATCTTTCAGCTTTGGACAATCACTCATGTAGTGTCCTTGCTTTCCACACTCAAAACAAGTTAAAACTCTCTGATTCACTACTTGAACCCTCTGATTAGAAGTAGTGGAAATTGTGTCCTTACAGTCCCTGGTCAAATGTCCAACATTGTTGCACTTCCCACATCTCACAGTGCATGGCCCTTCATGATGAAATTTACACTTGCTGCAGAGAGGTAGCGATCCATTATACACTCTTCTTTCATTGTTGCCAGCCGTATAGGCTCTTGCTACATTCTGACCTCTAACATTTTGTCTTTTAAATGGTAGTTGCTGCCTGATCCACTCTGACTACACCTTAAAATATATATATAATATAATAAAATATTAAATATATAGTAAGATTAGTCAAAAAGCAGAGTCAATGATACCGAGAAGTAGTATAGAGCTTTCCCGGGTCGTAAATCCCCAACGAGGCTGGAATGGTAAATCGATACGAT
>BQNB010031958.1:0-53544 GCA_026074375.1 Tanacetum coccineum | reverse complement strand
AGTTTAAATTAATAAATAGATTTCTTTTTGTTAAATTCAAATATGCTTTTGAACTTTGACTATTCTATTTTAAATCTATACGAGTTTTTGAAACCAAAAGTCCGTGAGTCCCGATACTAGTCTCTGTGGGGTGTTAAAAGCTTGGTCACTTAGCCGAAAGGTTGGGATGTACCGAGATGAAAGTCGCTACATGGGATGATCTCGCCTTCAAACTCATTATTCTCGGGTGGAACGTGAAGCATAGTATTTTGCAAAACGTTGATCCATGGTTGAAATTCAAAATAGCACATTCACTTAAGATATAATAAATGTCGGGAGTAAAAAGTTCACAAGTTGCAAATATGAGTAGTGTTAGCATCTTTACTGATATTTAGCTGTGATTTCATTTTAAGCTTGGTTTGGAGCAAGTGAAAAGTCGGGGACGATGAATTTATCCTTTTTGGGGCATTCTCGGATCGAAATGCATCTTGTTCTATGATCCCTAACAGTTATGGAAATAACGAAAGTCGAAAATATTCTCCTAAAAAAATTGAAAAATGGGAAAATGGGGTGTTTTAAAGCTTGTGATTTCTTAACTCTCCCAACAAAAGTCTTTGCTACTTTCCAAAGATTTAGTTTGGGGAAGTTTTGAGGTATTTGGTTTTAGAGCATATAATATTGCGTGAGGACACGCAATCGTTTAGTTTGGGGAATTCTGATATGTGTGAAACACATATCCGTTTTATATCAAAAATGACCCATAAAAGACAAAATTGTTCTTAAAATGCTTGTATATTGCTTGTTTTTTCTTTGTGATTATGTATGTACGAATATAGCAAAAATTGCAAGAAAATGGTCAAAACCGGACAAACACGGACACGGGAACGGATAGAGTGTACAAGAGCCGAGAGAATGCTTTCAAGGTCAACCAAAGTCAACCATTGGTCATCATTGGTCAACTACAAGAAGACAAAAACCCTCAAATTACCCAAATTTTCCCTTAATGTTAAACCAAATTCACATTAAAAACCCTAAACCCTAACACCGTTATCTCTTTATTTTATAAGAGATAACGATCGTTATCTCTTATTAAAACCCAAAACCATAACCGGTTACCCTTTACCCGAGCCCAAAACACACCCATGGTCCAATCCTTTATATATAAGCCCAAAGTCAACGAGTAAAATCCCAGGTCAAAAGAAATCAAACGCACCCTTATAAAAAGAAATACGCGGGAAAAGTGGTTTTTACTGTTCACCATCTTCCTCGTTTAACCTCACCTCGAATCAAAGGGTAAATGAAAAGTAATGACGTGGAAGAACAATTCAAGTAATAAGGAATGACATGGCAGAGTTTGACGTCATCCAAGGTCCTCGTTGGTTGAAACCCAAAAGGGAGTGACACGTGGGACTGACAAGAAACACACCAAGGTTCAACTTTTTTGCACTAAAACAAGTGCAAAAGAAGCACGGAGGTCTGACACACGGAATGCCACATTGGAAATCTGTATGCTTACCTAATTGATCCAACGGCCACATATGAGGATCCAATGATGGGAGAGAATGAAAGGCCAAGATCAAGGGAGAGAGGAGCGTGATCCAAATCCTAGAAGCTTCATTTACAGGCTATAAATAGCCCCTCACACTCGCTCACAAGACGTTTAATTTTTCCTTTTCAGCTTTTTCTTAAGTAGCTTTTGTAATTTTCTTTTAAATGTAATTTTCTTAGTAAACTCTTATAATTTTCCTTTTCAAAGTATTGTAATCAAGTTTTTAGTTTATAAAATCAAAGTTCAAGTTTATATAATCTGTTTTTTTTTCTATTACGCTCTTATATTCAAAATGATGTTGTCTACTGTTTCATAAGCTTCTAATAAGCTCATCTTAAGCTCTCTGAGTCTCTAAGCTCATATTGAGTTCAAATTAGTCATTAAATATACTTAAACTCTTAAAGTCAGTTAAATACCTTTGCTACTATAGATTTGAGCTTTTTGGATGATGAAATAGCAATGGAAGAGTTGATAGGACTTTTACTAGCTTATCCTTATGATAAGCTAGAGTTGTAGAAGAAGCTCCTTGAGCTTTTAAAAGCCTTTGTTTAGCTAAGGCATTTATAAGTTTCATTTTTCCCTTTCTGTCCTTAATTTCTTAGTTAAAACTGCATATGCTTATGTTCAGCTTATTTCTTGCTTAATTGTGCTTATTATTGTATTATTGTGCTTAATGATTATGTCTGAGTATCTGTTCTTAAGTCTTATAATCTAGATTTTAGTTTTCTTAATTTAGTCTCATAAATCATTAAAAATCCAAAAAAAATTAGCATTAGCTTAATAATTGTTAGTTTTGCTTATTTAGTTGCTCAAATCTGTTCATTAGGTTTGTAATAAGCTTTTCAATATCTGGTATCTAAGTTTTATGCCTTGATTTTCATTTTTATAAAATTTAAGGGGTGTTTGGCTATTGACAGTACTAACTAGAAGTTAGTACTTTCATAAGCCATTTGGCATTTTGGATCACTTTTTAATCCTCTTAGCTAGGTTTAAATATAAGCAGGATTTAGAGTAGCTTGTAGGTTTAATCAAGTTTTCATAAGGTTTTCTAGCTTTATCCTTGAATCTGTGGCATATAAGTCAGTAATAGTAGAATTTTTTAGCTTATTTGATTTCTAGCTGATTTAAGTGCTTCACTTGTTCTTACTTTAATGTTTTATAAGGGTTAATATCAAGTATTCTAAGCCTGCACTTTGTCAAATAAAAGTTTGGGTCATATTTGTGCAAAATACACCAGATAGGAAAAACAGCAAACTGTCATTTTCTAGTTTAATTTTCAGTAGGTTTAAGTAACTTTTAGGTTTTGATTTTCATAATTTAAGTAGCTTTTAGGTCATTAATCATTTGTCTCAACTTGATTTTTCAAAATAAGTTCATTTGCTTATCTGTCTTTAAGCTCAAAAGTTGCCATTTGTCTTTTCAAACAAAAACAAAAACTCAGATCCTACTGAGTAATTCAGCTGTTTTCAAAAGCCTTTTTCATTAAGCAAATGTTTTCCAAACTCCTTTTCAAAAGCATTTCTAAGTAGCTAGTTGGTCATTACGTATGGTCTCTATCTAATTCAGGAGACTTTTCTGTGGCCTCTTTTCGAAAGGTGATTGATGAGAATAGATACCCGGGAGGTAGGTCTAGAACTCGTTGGGTGAAGTATGTGCCATTAGTGACGTGACTGCCTGGAAGATCTAGATGGATGCCTTCTACTAGACTTAATATTTCGCGTCACGGTATGGATATTCAATCCTTGTCATGTCCTATATGTGACTGCGGGGTTGAATCCTCTAGTCACTTGTTCTTTCAATGTAACTTGGTAAGGCAGGTGGTTCGTAAGATTTCTTTTGTGGAATATAGATTACGTCTTGGATCGTTAATTCTTAGAGAATGGTTAATTGGTTGATCCTTTGCTTCGACGGCTTACGGCTCTAAGCTTAAGTGGTGCTCGAAGGCGATTTTTAAGTGTTATGTGGGTCGATGTGGTCCTTCGGCAATAAGTTGTTGTTCGAGTCCTAAAAATCCATCCAACGGCGGCTATCTTATGATAATTTCGTTTCTTGTCTTATTATTGATGTAAGTTTAGATGTTAAGGTCCTCGTTCAGTTGGACTGAATGGCTCAAAAATCCTTATCTTGTGACGTTGTAATTCTAGCGTCTTGCTAGTTTTGTGTTTTAATAAATCTGTTGTTCCAAAAAAAAAGTTTAAGTTTCAATAAGCCATTTGGTCTCAAGGTTTCACTAGAAAACTTAAAGCTAAGCTCAAAGGTGCCTTAAGGGGCTTTTATTGCTAATCAGTGGACATAATAACGAGCTTATTTCTTTATTTTAGCTTATCTGCTTATTGTTATGGCTTATTTAGGATTAGTTTAGCTTTTTAGGTTAGTAGAAGTCAATTTTAGCTTATTTAGTTTTGTCATTAGCTTATTTGAGCTTATTTGCTTTCTAGTGTTAAATGTAAAGTGTTTTTAAGCTTTTTAAGCTTTCATATCAATCTAGCTTATCAAATGTGCTTATTTTAGTTCTTTTTTTCTTTATTAGATATAGAGTGTTAATTCTGTTTTAGCCTTATTTATCTTTTCCCTTAGCTTATTTGTCATTAAATTGCCCAATTAGTTAACTTTTTAGTGGTTTAGTTTAGTTTAAGTTTTTCTATCATTATTTAGCTTATTTCTGAGCTTATTTGTAGTTTATAAAAATAGTTGGTTTGCAAAAGTTGATTATTTTTAAGAGTTTTAAAAAGTTATAAAAAAATGGAAAAAATTAAAACACTTAGGAAAGTGGGAAGCCCCGGGTGAGCAAGGCTCGAACCCGGGACCTCTACCACCTTCACCAAGTGTTTTAACACCCACACACACAACCATCATGCTACACTAGCTCATCCGTTAGTTCTTTACATCATTTATCTTTTATATACGTTTTAGTCATTTTTGGTTAATAAGTTGTTTTAGCTTATTACACAGCTTATTCTATAAGCTGTGTTTCCCAACTTATTTTACCAGAATTCCTCTTTAGTTCAAGCTACTTTCTATAATTTTTTCAGAATTTTTATATTTAGTTTAGTATTTTTAAACATTTATTTTTATTAAAAACTTTAAAAATTCTTAAAAATAGAAAAAATATTAATCAAAAATATAATTATCATTATATGTACAACACGAAATGCGTTGTGTTCACTGATCATAAGAGTTTGCAACATATTCTAGATCAGAAAGAGTTGAACATGAGACAACGTAGATGGTTAGAGCTGTTGAACGACTACGACTACGATATTCGTTATCATCTGGGAAAAGTAAACGTGGTGGCGGATGCCTTGAGCCGAAAGAAACGGATTAAGCCACTACGAGTTCGAGCTTTGGTTTTAACGATTGGTCTGAACCTTCCTGTGCAAATTTTAAACGCTCAAGTTGAGGCGAGAAAGGAGGATAATTTTAGAACCAAAGATCTGTGTGGTATGATTAAGAAGCTAGAGCCACGTGCTGATGGAACGTTTTGTTTGAGGAATAGAAGTTGGATTCCCTGTTTTGGTGACTTAAGAGAGTTGATTATGCATGAATCACATATGTCAAAAAATTCAATACATCCTGGATCGGACAAGATGTATCAGGATTTAAAGAAACTGTATTGGTGGCCGAATATGAAAGCAAAGATTGCCACCTACGTCAGTAAATGTTTGACCTGTGCCAAAGTCAAGGATGAATACCAAAAACCATCTGGTTTTTTGGTTCAACCTGTGATCCCAGTATGGAAGTGGGAGAACATTACTATGGATTTCGTTACTAAGTTGCCAAAGACGACGTCTGGTCAAGATACAATTCGGGTAATTGTAGACCTACTCACAAAGTCTGCTTATTTCTTACCAATGAAGGAAACCGACTCAATGGAGAAGTTGACGAGACAATACTTGAAGGAAGTAGTCTCGAGGCATGGAGTGCCAGTTTTGATTATTTCTGATCGAGACTGTAAGTTTACATCTCATTTCTGGAAATCACTGAACGAAGCCCTAGGTACTCAATTGGATATGAGTATGGCTTACCATCAACAAACTGATGGTCAGAGTGAGAGAACCATCCAAACCTTGGAGGAAATGTTATGTGCTTGTGTGATTGATTTTGGGAAAGGTTAGGATAGACACCTACCCTTGGTGGAGTTTTCTTACAACAACAGTTATCACACTAGTATCAAAGCTGCACTGTTTGAAGCTCTCTACGGCCAGAAGTGTAGATCGCCTATTTGTTGGGCTGAGGTTGGAGACGCTCAGTGATTGATTTATCAATTATATACGTAATAATATCCAAAGTATAGAATATTCCAAAACTACCCGTGAGGACAAAGGTAGTAGGAAAATCTTACAAAAACACTACACGTTTTAATCGGTAAGTGATTACCGGGTCGTTTCCCAAAGATTTATGAAATTGAGACCACGTTTGTTATTTGGACAATGATTTGAATTGGTTCGAAGATGATTTGTTTTCTAAAATCCAAATAGTGGGCAAATTAAGAGACAATTAAACCTAACTACAAGAAATCAATACGGAAAAGTAAGTTTGAACTAAAAACGCAAAATGGGAACCATAAACGGGATTTAAAAACCCTAAATTTTCAAACATAAACCTAAAATGAATTTTTTCACTTTTAACTAACCCTAATTGACTAAAAAGTAAGATTAAAGAAAACTAAAACAAAAACGGAGTTGAATTGAGCTTAAAAACACAAAAAAACATAAACGAGAATGAATCCCGTTCTTTAAAAAAATGAAATTTTGCAATTTAAATCCTACGGAAGCAAAACTAATTTTCCTAGGTACTATAGGATAAAAAAAATTTCTAAAAAAGAATTATATTTTTTTGACTTTTTTATAATTTTTTTATGAATTAAAAATGATTTTAATGAAATTAAATGATTAAAAATACTAAACTATTTATAAAAATTCTGAAAAAAATTCTGAAAAGTAGATTGAACAATGAGGAATCTAAGAAAAATAAGCTCGAGAAAACAGCTTATCGAATAAGCTGTGAAATAGGCTAAAACAGCTTATTATACTAAAAGGCTAAAATGTGTATAAAAATTAAGTAAGTGAAGATCCTAACGGATGAGCTAGTGTAGCACAATGGTTAAGGGTGTGGGATAAAAACACATGGTGAGGGTGGTAGAGGTCCCGAGTTCGAGTCTTGCTCAGCCGGGGATTCCCACTATCTCAAGTGTTTTTGTTTTGGCCATTTTTTACAACTTTTTTAAGGACAGAAAAATAAGCACTTTTTGAAAAGACACGATTTTTATAAAGCACAAATAAGCACTGAAATAAGCTAAATAAGACAGAAATGCTTAAACACTACTAATCCTATAAAATGCAAACTGTTTGCATTTTTTAAGGAGAATAAGCAAATGAAAATGACAATTAAGCTAAAACAGACAATAAGCTATGTCTAAGAAGCACATAAGAACAAAAATAAGCACAAATCATAAGCTAGATAGACAGAAAAGCTAAAAAGGCTTAAAAACACTTAAAATTTTACACTAGAAAGCAAATAAGTTCAAATAAGCAAATGGCAAAACCAAATAAGCTAAAATGGGCTTATATTAACCTAATAAGCTAAACTAAACCTAAATAAGCAATAACAATAAGCAGATAAGCTAAAATAAGCAAAATGAACCTTTTGGCCAAAACTGATAAGCCCAAAGGCCTATATGGACTTTTCTAACTTAAAAATAAGCTAGCAAAATGATCCTTATGGCTTAGTGACTTATACCACTGAAAAGAATGGCCAAAAAGCTATAATAAGCTCCAAAGAAAAAGTATTTTGAAACTAAAATAAGCACTTAAAAAGCTTCATGAAAAGGGCATTTCACACAGATTCAACACTTCGAAAATTTTGTGAAAATTAACAAAACAACACTTTTGAGCTTAAAAATAAGCATTCTAACAGATCCTTATGGATCTCAAACGTACAAACAGATCAAAATTAGACCCCAAAGAACACATAGCAACAATCTAAAAGCATTTTGGAATAAAGGATAAGCCACAACAAGCATATGAAAAAGCAATATCTTAAAATTTTCTTAACACTTAGCACTTTTGACAGTTTTGGCAAAACACAAAACTAACAAATGCAGGCAATGAATCTTTGTTTCTACCTGTTTTTAACACATGCATAAACACAAAAACCTCTCAAAAACACAATAAGCTAAAGCACAATCTAATAAACAACTAAAATAAGCTACCACTTAACAGATTCAAACAATGAATTCTTAAAACCTTGTTTTTGAGATTTAACACTTAAAAACTTAAATAAAATGACTTTTATGACTACTTTTAACTAATCTTAACTGACTCAAAAGCATAAAGTAAGTTTTGATCCATTTTCACCCAATTTAACCCTTGACCCAAACACCCTTTTAAAAATAGTTTTAATACTTTTAACTTGATAGAAGCTATTTAAGCTAAAACTCTTCAAAGACCAGATGGTAAACAACTTATAACAAACTAAATGAACAAATATAAGCAAACAAATAAGCCAGATTAATAAGCTAAAACACTATGCTATTATTTTTTATTTTTTCAACTGTTTTATATCAAAAGCTATTAAAATGAAATTTAAACTACAAACTAAGCACAATAAGCATTAAACAATAGTGATAAGCAACATTAAGCTAATAACATCAGTAATAAGCTAATATTAAGCAGTAGAATAAGCAGACAAACAATAAGCATATAAAGTAAGCTTTAAAAGAGAGAAATGAAAGGTACCTTAATCCCTTTACACAAAACAGGGATAATAAGGCTCTAAGAGCTAATCAACAAGCTATGGCTTGTTATAAACAAGCCAGTAAGTCCATAAGCCCATCCACAATTGGCTTATCATCCTTTTCCAAAGCTTAGGTAATTTAGGGGGTGAAATTGCTTGAGTATAGCTCAGTAAAGCTTTGAAGGCTTTACTGAGTAAAAAGCTAGCTTATGAGTAGATTTAAGAGCTTATTTAGCTTGAGTGAACAAAAGAGAGCTTATTTAAACACTTTTCATAAAGGTAAATTATGAAAGGACAATTGAATTAAGAGTAAACTTCAACTTTTATTAATAGAAAACTGATTACAACTTGAAAAAGAGATTACAAAGACAGAATTAAAATTACATTTAATTAAAAATAAGCTAAAAACTATATTAAGCTAGTGCTAAAAGCTGGAAAAAGAAGATTAAGCTAGATATCCATGTGAGTAAGGAAGGTCTTGTATTTATAGGCTTGAGAGAAGGATCTAGATCTCTGCACACGCTCCTCCTTGATCTCTAAATCTAGGCCCTTCAATTCTTGCAATCATTGGATCCTTATTCTCATCCGTAGGATCAAAGTGTGAGCACACCGATTGCCAGCATGGCATTCCGTGTGTTAGAGGCTTTGTACTTCTTTATTAAAGGATTTAGTGTAAATTTTCATTCCTTGTGTGTTTCTTTAGGATCCCACGTGTCATTCCCTTTGTAAGCTTGACCAATCAGAGGCTTTGGTGACGTTTCCTTTTGCTGACATGATGCTTAGTACTTGGTATTTGCTTAATTACACATACCATTCTCCATTAAAAACGGACTTAAATGACTAAAAACGTACCAAAATACATTGTATTTGTATGTTTTGCATTTGTATTGTGCAGGAAGCGGAGATCACACAAAAGGATAAAAAGAAAGCCAAAAACAACAAAACCGAGCACAGAACTGAAAAGACCAAGTCAAGTCAAAGTCTAAAGTCATCCACATGAAGAAAATACAACTTGGGGGACTAAAATTGCCAAACCCCAAGTTGTACTACAAAAGTTAAAAGACAAGGGTAGAAATTGCAAAACCGGGCGAAGTTTGTTATAAGAAATGAGGGGCCAAAGCTGCCAACCTCCCCAACCTCCATCTTTCCCGCCCAAACAAAACCCAGGTGCAACTTGGACATGTCGTCCCATACCTCTACCCTGCAAAACCACTCAACACCCTAGCCAAAATCATTTCATCCACCCTACTATTTCCCCCCAGCTGTATAAAGGCCATGTTGGCAATCCCTCACCTTTCCCAAGTATCTTCAATGGCTGAGATTGACTCCAAAGAAGCACAAATGAAATTAAAGGCTGGGATTTGCTTGAGAATCCCCTCACACAACAAGCACACTTAGTTTTTGCTCTCACAAAAGAAGCACAAGCTGCAAGTCCAAGAGATGAAGACTTCGGCTATAAATAGAGCCTTTTGTAAGCCTTTGAGGCAGTTAGTTTTTAATTAATTTTAGTTTTTAATCTTAGCTTAATTTTTAAGTCATTTACAGCTTTTTCTTTCAGCTTTGT
This sequence comes from Tanacetum coccineum, assembly GCA_026074375.1. NCBI lineage: Eukaryota > Viridiplantae > Streptophyta > Magnoliopsida > Asterales > Asteraceae > Tanacetum > Tanacetum coccineum. Next base: position 43,717 of record BQNB010031958.1, on the reverse strand, counting down.
AACTCTTTCAAGTTTTAAATGCAAATTTGAGGTTTTAAGTTAATTTACAATTCCAGTTATCAAGTTTCTTCATTGTATTGTTTTGTGTTCAAAAAGCCATCAGTACAGCTTACTTATAAGCTGTTTTATTAAATAAAGATAAAAAGTTAAGTAGTTAAGAGAAAATTACAAAAATCACTCTCAAATATACCACAGCTTACTTTATGGATGATAAGCCAGTTCTGGATGGGCTTATGGACTCTCACTAGCTTGTTTTATACAAGCTAGAACTCAATCATACTTAATAAGCAATAATAAAGACATGAATTAAACACAAATAAAAACAAGTAAATGAATCTTGAAAATAAGCAAAGCAATTAGTAAGCTAAGAAACTTTGAAAAATAACTAAAACTTACAGAAAGCCTTTTGCATAAAACTTGGCAATAAGCTAGAGGAGCTACTCTTAAAGCCTACTTACACAAGGATAAGCTTGTAAAGTCCAATAAGCTCTTCCATGGTAAGCTTATCATCCAAGCGACTCAGATCCAAATTAAGCATAGGTTTAAACTGATTTTAAAGGTTTGAATAGATTAATGATTAGTTAAGCTCAATTCCAAGCTTAGAGACTTGAGAAGAAGACTATCTATGAGCTTGATATAGCTTTATGTAAACATTAGACATAGAGCATTTGATTATACAAGAGACTTATAGTAAAACCAGATTATGTAAAAGTGAAATATGATTTCATTAATGGAAAAACTAAGTACATTAAGCTGGAAAAACTTTGAAAGAAAATTACATAAGCTAAAATTTAAACTACATAAGCTACTAATTTAAACAGCTAAAAAAGAAAAATAAGCTAAAAATTGAAAAAAAAAAGGATCCTTTGTGTGTTGGGTTTGGGGTTTGAGAAGCTTGCTTTTTATAGCCTTGCAGAGGATGCTTATAGGTCCTTCAAGTTTGTTATACTTCCCTAGGATCTCGTCCCTTCATCAAGCCAAACATTGTACTCAAACTCTTGTCCCGTTGATTCATTGAGGTGAGAACACGGATTGCCAACGTGGCATTCCGTGTGTCAGAGCACTTGTGTTTCTTTTGCACTAAATTTAGTGCAAAATTCCATGTCCTCGTGTGCTTCTTTCCATATCTTGCGTGTCATTCTTGTGGGTTTTAGCCAATGAGAGCCTTGGATGACGTATAACTCTGCCACATCATTTCTTGGCACTTGAATTATTAAGCCATGTCATTAATTGGATTTTACCCCTTGTTTTGAGCATGTAGTTAAACGGAAGAGACGATGAACAGTAAATGGTAATACGCGCCCTTTTTTATTCATTTTTAATCCGTTTGATATATTTGACCTGGACAATGGGTTTTGACTTGGGCCGGGTTTTAGGTTATTTATAAAAGAAATGGGCCACGATTTGTTTTGGGGTTTTGTCTTCTTGTAGTTGACCAATATTAACCAATGGTTGACTTTGGTTGACCTTGAAAGCATTCCCCCGGCTCTTGTACACTCTATCTGTTCCCGTGTCAGTGTTTGTCCGATTTTGATCGTTTTTTGCGATTTTTTGCTATATCCGTACCTACATAATCACAAAGACAAAACAAGCATTATACAAGCCTTTTAAGCATAATTTTTTCTTTTATGGGTCATTTTTGATATAAAACGGATATGTGTTTTCACACATATCAAATTTTCTACCCCAAACTAAGTGATTGTCGTGTCATCACGTCAATATTTATATGCTGTTAAAACAAAACTAAATAACCTCAAAAGCTTCCCCAAAACTCCATCATTAAAAATTAGCAAAGACTTCGTGGGGAAAGTTAAGAAAGTCACAAGCTTTAAAAACCCAATATTCCCCATTTTTCAAAACTTTTTCCATTTTTATGATTTTATAATTTATAACCTAACTACAACTTATACTTTGATTCATTGTACATAATGTAATGTTTCCTTATTCAATTGATAACTTAAGATCACTATACAAAAAGCACAAAAGTGTCCAAATAGATAAAATTCATGTCCCCCTAGCAAGCTTCACCTCCATCCAAGCCAAGCTTAAAAACAAGATCATAGCAAAATACAAGTTATGATGCCTAACACTACTCAGAAAAGCTAATTGTAGTATTTACTTTATCCTCCCGTATTCCTAAATTTGTATCTCAAAATTTAAGTCATATACCCAAGGGCCTTTTAAGACTTATTTCAATATAAATTAATACCAAAAATAAAGAGTAATGGTTAAAAACGCAACCAATAGCTCCAGCCCTTTTACAGAATCAAATATCATCAAGGATTAAAGTCCACATCGAGGCCCCCCGGAAAAAAAAAAAACACCAAAATTTGGCTTTTATTAGATACTTAAGCAAGTGCACCATTCATGTCATATACCCTAAAGGCTTTTTTTAGAGACATAAGATGGACCAATCTTAAGTTTGCATCATATACCCTAAGACTCTTTAAGGTACAAGACAAGACAAAAATTAAGTCAACAATCCCATTCCAAAACCATAAGGCTCTTTAAAAGGAAATGAATAAGTGCCTATAATTTCACTTATTAAAAATTCTACTTACCCCCATATACCCTAATGCTCATGTTAAAGGGATAAGCAAAATATTTATTAATGTGATACATAAGTATTCCAAATTAAAGTATTCCCTGATGTGTACTCATCTTAATTACAAAGGAACTAAAAGAAAACTTCTATTGAACTAATTATTAACCCCAAAAAAAACGCCGAAACAACTCTAATTAATTAAACACTTATATATTAAGTGAAACAAGCTAATGGGAAGAAAAAAGGCCCACACATTAACACTTAGAGCTTAAAAGAAATCCAACTATTATTATTGTTTAGCATCAAAGACTAAATTCAACTCTATCATCTCTTGTTCTTCACAATTTAAATTTTCTAATAAAGAAACTCGTGAATGCTTAGCCTAATGAATTAAGATTGGCACTTTAACAAGTCACATAGACTGGCAACAATCTCAACTCTAATAGATTGAACTTCGCATATTTAAAATCATTATGGAAAACTTTCAAGTCATAACCTTTTCAAGCTAACATTTGCGTTTTAATAGCTCCTTGTATAAAAGATTAAGCAAAGACAATCTATTTTCAGTTAATAGAGAAAGCAAATGATATAAAACCGGTCGGGTCAAAATTAACTTTTATTCTCACCAACGAGAACCGAACATTCCGAGTCAACTTATTTTTCAAAAAATTCAACAATTTTTTTTATAGCAAACGAATTTTATTAATATTTGAACAATAAACTATATATTAATACTAAAACATTATAAATGTTTATAGTGAATTTTGGCTAAAACGGGGCACGTGAGAGAACGAATGGCAAGAAGTAGGCAGAGATCGTACGAGAACAATGGCAAAAGTAGGCAAGATCATATCGAAGATATACTACCCCCAAACTAAAAACAAACAATGACCCTCAATGATTTTCCCAAATCTAAGGCTTTAAAACCCACATTACTAGAATCTCAAAAAAGTCGAATGCATAACCCAAACATGAAGAAAGTATCACAAAAATCTCAAGCCGTTTATCAAGTGTGCTAAAAGATAAATGTTAGTCGATAATAATCTTTAGGATATCGAATTTCCCCAAACTAATGACAAGCAAAGGCTAGGAAGCTCGAGTGGACCGGGACAAAACACCGAACACGAGAGTCTTCAGAAAATTTTGGGTGAATCCTGCAAACAATCACAAGTACAAACACAACAAGAATCGGAAGAGTACAGGCCGTCCAAGTCCCCACATCGACAATAGAAATAAGAAAGAAAATATAAGGATAATCATGGTGGAGCCATCCTATCGATAGAAGGATAAGCATGGGGTGCCTCCCACGAAGCGCTTTGTTTTTGGTAACCGAGTCACATAGCTTGACTCGATCCCCGAATTCATTCGTCCTTGGAGAAAGTAAATGGAAGAGAAAATCTCAATCGGGCTTTCATTAATGTTTGGATAAACATTTAAGCACATGAAAGTTCCATCCCGATGAGATGCCACCGGCTCTAAGTGGAGATGCCGGGGTCAAAAATGGTGTCCTCATTTTTGGTGGAGGAAAGTAAGGGAGAAACCTCAGGGTAAGTGAGATACGGAAGAAAAGTCCGAGTGACAAATGTGAAGGAATCGTCAACTTCAACATTAATCTCACCTCCCCCTGGGTCAAAACATTCATCTTCATTAAGCTCATCAACATTGTTTATCACGGGCACATCGGGTTCCATGTCGAAGGTTAAACGTTCATATTCGGGAATGGGATCATCGTTAAGCAAGTTGTCAATAATATCCTCTTCCGAGTCAAAATCACTTTCAATACCTGGTGGTATCGAATCATCTAGTCCGGAAAATATATCGATCTCTTCCCTATTAGAGTCACTATCCTCGATGATTGTATGAAAATTTTCTGGCGACCGGGAAGATGAATTTCCGCATAGCAACGACATTCGATTGATATAATCCTCGTGCTCTCTAACAATTCCTGGAGGAATCGTGATGACTCCACCAGCGAACTCATAGTGAAGAGGATCATTCTTGGGAGAAAAAGTTATCAAAGTATCATGATTTGATTCATTCTTAATGTGTTGTGGTTCATGATCGAAAAATACATCGGAAGAGAGATTATGGGTGTTATCATCACTAAGCAAACTCTCAAGATATAATACGTCTCCCTCTGAGTCATAATAACCTTCCTTAATATACGTAGGAACTTCGATAGCTAGAAAAGCATCGATCTCATCATTTTCGCCTCCTGGGTCGAAACACTTAGCTTTATCAATTGGGGCATCATACAAAATTCTTTTCTAATCATTAGTTTTACATTCCAAATTAAATAAATCATCATTCTCTTCGAAAAGTGGATCATCGATGAATCCCTCGAGAATGGAAGCAATGCTTTTCATAGGAGTAGACGGATCATGGTGAAGTAGAATCTCAATGTCGTCTCCTGGAGCGAGACATTCATCCTTATTAGAATCAGAAAGAGGTGTGACTAGGAAAGTCGACTCATCAAGGTTGGAATCATAAGAATCCTTGCACTCGATGTCCTCTAACACTTCATCAAAAAGAGGGTTTATGTCACTAGAGTTGAAATTGACATCAAATTCGAAAAGAGAGTTAGAGAAAGTCACGGAATCATCACTTGGAACGTTGATGGAAGAGAAATCATCACATGAAGGTAAAACGTTCTTACTATCACTCCTGGATGTATCCTCAGATTCTCTTGGGATTGGGACAATTTCTTCAGCACTAAAAGTACTAAGGTGCTCGTCCCCCATTATGAGAGAATCCTTGGGCTCAATAGCGGATAAGTGTGGATTAATTGCAAAAACCGAAGAAACTTGAGGTGTTTTGATTGAATGAAAAATACTCTCCTTGCAAATAACTTATATAAATTCTTAAACATGTGTGATACAGTTATGCGGTTTAGCCGTTTGGCTGTCTCTGCGAGATTCTTCACTTCCTGCTTTTCTTTTTCATCGTTGACATCTTCCGGTGGAGGTGAGTTTACTAGAGCAGGTTTGTCGGTAAACCTTTTAAAACTATCCTTGCATGAGTTATTAACCATTTTAATTGACTCGTTTACATGCTTTTGAGGATGTTTTGACGTGCCATTGACATGAAAAGTTATTTGTTCATTTCCGTCCCTTAAAATAAGCTCTCCTTCGTATACATCAATTAAAGCATGGCTGGTTCTCAAAAAGGATCTCCCAAGTATAAGAGGTACTCTAGGATCGGCTTCAAAATCGACAACAACAAAGTCGATAGGAAAATGGAAATTCCCAACTTTGACAAAAATATCTTCGGCGACTCCTTTAGGACGAGTAATCGATCGGTCCGCTAACTCTAAAGTCATTCGAGTTGGTGTAAGTTTCGACAAAGAAATCTTTTTCCAAATAGAAAGAGGCATAAGATTTATGCTCGCGCTAAGATCGGCCAAGGCGTGACATACATCCATTCTTGGGAAATTACATGGAATAAGAAACTTGCCGGGATCTCCAAGCTTTTCGGGAAGCTTTTTGAGGAGCATTGCTGAGCAAAGTTTCTCCGTTTCAAATAAAGAAACGGTATTAGCTAACTCAAGCAACTTCCTTTTTCCATGAGTACAACTCTTATTGTAGGAGCAAACTTGGCATCCAAAAATAGTAAAGCATTCCGCCGAAACTAATGTACGGAAGCGTAAATCTGAAAGAGATTTGGAAATCATCTCCATTTGATTCGAAGCATTGTCACGGACTTTTGATCATCACGTGTGAAGGATAAAGAATATTTGCATAGGTAAATTATTGGAATATCAGAATTCCAGAGTGAGATTTAGGGCAAAGGCGTACATAACATCGGGTTCCGGAATAGAAATAGGAGATAAGACCGGAAGGTGGATTTTGAGCGGTACTTCCTCTGAAATTTATGTTGCTTCTTATCCTATGTTGTCTCCTCAGTTTCTTGTTCCACAACCTTTTTAGGAGAAGGATTAGTAGGAATCGAGGGTCCCTCGTAAGCAACACCACTTCGAGTAGTGATTGCTTTCATCTCACCCTTCGGGTTTGGAATGGTATTACTCGGAAGAGTACCTGAAGTTGAGGCTTGGTTTTGAAACAAACCACAATCATGTTTCAAAGTATTTGAAAAGTGTTTGTTTGATTCAAACATGACGGCTTGTTGAGATTTTATCGTGTTTTGAATTTCATTCTTAAGGTCTCCTTTCAACGAGTTGATTTGATTTTGCATGTTTGACTCGCGGATTCTTACTCCTTTTTATATATAAATAAATATAAATAAATATAAATATATAACAAGGATCAGGATTCACAAAATCAATGAAACCGGAAATAGTATAGCGTATTTCTGGGTCATTATGTCCCAACAAGGATTGAATGGAAATTCGAATGACGAATTGATAATCGATGTTTGAAATGACAATAAAATGATTGGGCACTAACTTAATAGAGCAAATTGCAATAAAAGAAAAGCTAGGTGATAAAGTGCTTATTTTAATATATTAAATACCCTGGAGTTTGCCAAATAAAAGCAATAATGCCAAAAGGAAAAAAATGTGTGCCTTCGTTGTCAATGTGGCAGGAAAGGAAAAAAAGACAAAAGTGAGCAAAAACCAGTAAAAAACCGACAAATAAGAAACGGAAAGACAAAGACAAGAGTGAAAGAATGAAGCCAATCAATTAAAGCCGAAAAAAAATAAAAAAAGAATAAAAAAAAAATAAAGAAAAAAAAAAAGAAAAAAAAAAAAACAAAAAGGAAAAAAATAAAAAATAAAATTAAAAAACGGATCAGCCCAGATACAAGGAAAGAAAGCCAAAAATGAAAGCAAAAGGTCTATAATGTTGACATTTTCAACATTCAAAGGCTTATATGGATGTTTTTGAATTACAAAGGACGTAAAGTCTGTCAAAGGGGGAAAGTTTGTTTAAAAAGGAAAAAGAAGAAAGAAACCACAAGGGCCATTATTGACAAATTCGAAAGTTCTTTTACATTACATTTTTCAAAAGGAAACGCAAGGGCTGTTTTTGCATATATCTCAAAGTTTCAAAATAACACGCGGGGCAAAATCCTTATAACCACCACCCAACGAATTTTCCCGCCCAAATTTCAACACAAACCCAACTTCGAAAAAACCCTTCCCCGTTCCTCCTCACCACATCCAACCTCGTATTTTAGCCTCTCCACATCACTTCACCCACGTGTCATCACCTCATTGGCCCGAACACCTCATCAATTGAATCCAACGGCTTAAAATCAAAGGAGAAAGGATCAAGGGCTCGAATTAACTAAGATTTTCATCACTCTTGTCATCTCTCTCTATAAATAGAAGCCCAAGCATTCAGAGTTAGTAGTTAGTTAGTAGTTTTTAGAGTTTTTCAATTTTCTTTGTATTTTTCAAATTCGTGTACTGTTGCAATTAAGTTTTTTTTAAGTCTTTCAATTTCAGTTTTACCTCTTGTTACTAACTCTGTATTTTTCAATTTAAGCATAACACTAGTTGTGTTTTTGTGTTCTAAAAATTTTCATGTAATAAGCGGTTTGTCATCAATAAGCTTAGATAAAGCTCAGTTGAAGCTTATTTTGTTTTCTCTAATTCTCAATTTGTTCAAACTTTACTAAAAGCTCTTTAATACTGCTTATTGTCTATTAGTGTTCAATATTTGTCATTTGAATTCAAATTGAATCAACTTTGGAAGCAAATAGGTGTAATAAGCTAATTCAGCTTATTGAGCTTATTGCTCATATGGTGTTAGAGGCAAGTGCCAAAAGTTTTTTTACTGAAAGCCACTCATTCAATAGAGTGGCTAAGTTCTGAGACTTCAATTCCACAGTTTTATTTGATATTTCAATTTTAGCATAAATTTGACTAACTCAATAGCATTATTTCCTTTGTCTTATTTTGCTTCAATTGTTGTGTAGATTTGTTTAGGTTAGTTTAAATCCTCAAATGCTAAAGTTGTTTTAGTTTTAAAATTCCATTTAAATTTCATCGTGCTTTAATTCTGTCATATTATATAAAAGGCTAGCCTTGATAAACAAGCTAATTTTTTCTTAAAAGCGTAGGTTTAATAGTTTATAAATAACTTAATTATGTTAATTAGACTTTTGAGTAATAAAAGGTTCAATAGTTTTTAGCTTAAAATAGATTTTAAAGCACAAAATTTGTTTAGGACCAAAAGGTTTATAATAAGTTGTGTTTAGGGTAAAGGCATTTTTTGGACTCTACAAAAGTCAACACATTCTTTATTCATTTTGATATAATTTTTTGAGTTTTATTAAAGAAACTAATTTTTAAAAGGTTTTAAGAATTAGTTAGTAGAATTTAAGAGTTTAAGGTTCAAAATTCCTTTCTAGCACCAGGGCATTTTAGAGAGTGAAGTGGTTTTAGCTTTAAGAAATTTACAGCTTTCTAGTGTTCCATATTGTTTAAAGCAGGCTTAGATACATGTATTTAGTAGGATTAAAGAGTTCTCTCAAGGTCCTCAAAATTACTTGCATATTAAGGTATTGAGAAAATACATGCATGAGCAACACTCATTAACACGTTGTTGCTGCCATAAGTCATGTTTCTGAGTGGCTTTTAAATGTTTAAAATTAGGAGTTAGAGATTGGAATTAAGAACATTATTAGTATTCCATTAGCTCTTCATAAATCATCTTTTAGCTTTCATTTCTAAAGTTTTAAACTAGCTTTTAGGTACTTGCAAAAGTGGTATGGCAGCAGCTTGGATTTGTAGCTTATTTCCTTTTGAATTCTCTTTTCTAGTTATCATTTCAAAATCCTTATATCTAGGTTTATTCATAGTCAATAGTCTAGCTTATTTCCAAAATTTCAGCTTCTAGGATTTAGTAATAAGCTAGATAGCTTATTAAGTTTAGCTTAAATTTAGTTAATGAGCTGAGTTTTAGAATTTTAAGTTCAAATTCCCATTAATCTTGTATACATTTAGCTTATTTCTTTTTAGACATCTCTAGTACACATCATAAGCTTTTCATAGCAACTTTTAGTTCTCATTTTTATTTAGTAATAAGCTAGGAATAAGCTAAAGTCTAGGAAATCAAGTTAAGCCTTAGTTACTGTTTTGCAGAACAAGATGCTTAATTTCTAGCTTATTCTGTTGTTAAAAGTTACAAGTGCCTTTGTTAAAGTTGTAGAGAATAAGCCCAAGTTCAACTTTGTAGTTTTAAGTTTTAGCTGAATTTCATTTTTTAATAAGCCAAAAATAAGCTGAATCGCGAGGTCTGTTTTGTACTTTTTCAATAGTTTGAGGTATAACATATTCACTAGAGTGTAAATACTATCAGTTACCCCGCAACACCTTAATTAATAGTAAAGGGGTACGGTGTTGTTTTGAGTATTATAATCTTTCTTTTCTTACATTTTTTACCCTGTCTTTTTAGGAATAAATAAAATAGTTTTATATTTTCAAAATGAGTTTTAAGAAATTAGGGGGGGATTATTTTTAATTTTAATGATAAAATTAGGCTTACTTAGGTAAAAAATTTGGGGCATTTTTGTTCCACTAATTTTCTGCACCTTTTCAGTAGATAAAAAGTATTTTTCTTTATTTTTCCAGTAAAATTTGTAATTTCTAGAAATTAAAATAGGTTTTAGTAATTACTTTTTCTTAAATAAATCATAAAAAATAGAAAAATAGTTGAAAAAAAATCTAATTCTTTTTCCTAAAATTTTCTTTTTAATTCTAGTATTTTTGAAAAATAAAAGTAGAAATTTAGTGTTAATTTTTAGAAAAAGTTTATTTTTAGTAATTCATTTTTCTTTAAAAATTCATAAAAAATTCAAAAATAGTTAAAAAATTCTAATTCTTTTTCCTAAAATTTTCTTTTTAAATTTGTGATTTTTAGGAATAAAATTTGTTAAAAGTAGTTCTTTAGATTTTAAATTCTCGTTTTAGCTCACGTTTTTAATTCACATTTGTTAATTTTTCGTGCTAGTTAATTGATTTTAGTTTCTTTAATCGTTTCTATAGTATAATTGTTCTATTATATTCGTAGTATAATTCAAAATTCAAAAATCCTTTACCATTCTTGACTCGAATCCGAATTATTCCCAAATCTCAATTCACGACTTCGTTGGGATACGACCCGAGAAGAAATACTTCCCGGTTAAAAATATACATATTGTGTTTTCTTTAGTGAGATTTTATCCTTTTATTTCTCTTGTTTGAGAAGTAATTTGGAAAGAATTTTCACGGGATTAATACTATATATATATATATAAATTTGACTAGTGCTTTCGACTGAATCAAATTTTGGCGCCGTTGCCGGGGAAGACGTGAACGATTTTTGAGGATATTCGTTGAAGTAAAGTCGAGAAGATCCTTTCCACCGGGAAAGTTACATTCTTGTTATATAATCAAAAATATAAAAAAAAGTTTTCAAAACAAAAAATTAAAAAAAAATTCCCTCTCTTTTTAACTATAATAAAAGTTAAATAAAAAGAAGCAATTAGAAAACATAAAAACTTTTCCTTTAAAAAAAATAATCACAATAATATAATACTCCTAAATGAGTATTATCATAACAACCTCGCAACAAAAGAAACAAAACACTTAAAAGACACTCCCATTTTTGACACTACGCTAGAGTACGGCACACCCTCTAATGGGTTATTCATTAAAGAGAGTAGGCAACTTGTCTAACTGGATCGCCTCAAGGAACAAGGTTATTCTAAACCAGTAGCTCGCTCTTTCCCTTTTCTCCGCTCGATTTTTGTGAGTTAGTTGGTAGAAGCTATCCGTGACGTGAGTAGATCTTTTGTTGAGTTCTTTCTCGATATATTTTTCTATTCTTAGAGATTTTAGTGCATAATAAATAAAAAAATAAAATAAATTTAAAACATTAAAAAATGAAAAATATTCTCATGTCTAGTGCTTGCGCACAGTCGCTCTCTCTAATAATGTCTTCTTCTCAATCCCTCAAATGTTTTAATTCTTCATGACGACATCCGGTCTATGTCCATTACAATTGTGGAATGACTGAACAATCCGGCTTTGTCCATGTTTTAGCTTCAAATGTCAAATAGATTAAATATCCGCTATCGTCCAGATGCTCTTGTATGACGTGTGGTACCGAACCTTACGGACGGAGTTTGTCCTACAATGTTTGTTCCTTATCCGAATTATACGAACAATACTCCAATTAAATTCCGTACCCTCCACACCGGAGATACCAGAACGTATTCTTGCGAAACATGTGGGAATGATAGCCTCATATATGGATATCCTGTCCATCATTGTTTTCCGGACCCGTGCTACCAATCGAAATTTTGATTGCTTCCCATATATTCCACAAACTCTTCCACGACAATATCATACTCTTACCGGTAACAGAGTATGGAAATGCTATTTTAGGACATGCTCAAACGGATCTTAAGAGCTATAAAAGACTTCTTGAAGAAGTAAGATCACATACCCTTAATAATGAAAAGAGCATGCAAGTATTGCTTTCAGAGGAAAATTTTTGAAGATCAAGCAAGTTGTGGAAAGAAGAGCAAACTCAACCTATTATTTTCAAGAATTGGTTTGCAAAGTCTTCTTAAGGATTACAAACCTTATGAAATTCAACCACAACAGCATAGAAATTTCTAACCAAATTCCAGAAAGATCAAGAAGAGAAGATAATTACGGAACTGCTTGCTTGAGGAGAGACTTCAAAAAGCTAACAGCCTTAAATTGAAAGTCAATCTCCCCAAGAAATGAAACTAAGATTTGGAGATAGAAGACAGCAGAGTTGAAGAGATAAAAGAATGATGAATGAATTAGGAATAAAGAGAATATCAAAAGGAGGAGAATCGATATTGATTATAGAAGGAAATGAGAAGATAAGATTTATGAGCTTAAGGATAAATTCAATGGTCTAAGCATTGAAATTAGGAAAATCATACAAGAAGCAGAAGAGCTTAGAAAGTCTGAAGCTAGAGCTCGAATTCAAAAGATTATCGTTGACGATGATGACGATAATTTGGGATTTTATGCGGTTCATCCGAATACGATTCACATTCCCGTTTCGCAAAACGTAGAGCCTAAGGATTCACTCCATAATGGGAGACGGGCATATAAACACTACTTTACCTCCGTGAAACTGGAGACGATTAGTTTGAGACCCATTGTTTCAAACCAAGTGAGTCCGATGACTTTATTTGGTGAGTGTAATTTTGTTCGATCATCGATGATTCCTATTACGCGAAGTCCATGATTATGACTTGCTTCATACTTGCTACCAATTTCGCCTGGAAAATGTTTGAAGCTTGTGTCGAGACGATGATACCAGACGACGATTACGATTTTTATGATTGTGTTAGATATTGAGAGAGGAATTGGAGGAGAGATTGGGATCTCTTCGACATTTCTAAATCGTTGACATTACACATCGGAGGAAATTAGTCGAAAGTTATCGTTTTGATTGAAAAGATTAACACTTTTAGTCTCACTCCTCATATTTCCAATTTCTCCTATATTTTGCCCCTCCTCTTACCTATCCCGCGCGTGTGGATCTTGATTTGCCTTTTAGAGGAGGCGGAATAGTGTCTAGTTTTTTTTCGGATGACTTGATACCTCTACGGGTATCGAGAGTGACCGTTAGACTCAGGGAGACACTACGATCTCCTTGATGCGTTTTACCTCTTGATGACTCGATGTCTCCCTAGTACTAGTCATTACTTTGATAACGAGCCGTGATGGCCTGAAGTTAAGTTTATGACGAAATTAACACAAAGTGGAACGTTTCTTACCCGGGTATAGGTGAAAAAGTTGTTTTAATAAGAGAAGAAACCTTTCACATCACTACCACGATTCTTTCTAAATTCTAACCATTGTGATACTATCCTAGGTTTTTATACCCACATCTTACTCCACGGGGAGTGAAGATAAAGTTTTTAAACCGGGTATTTTTGATAATGTGCTTACGAGGAAAAGTTCTTTAACTTTTGATGTTTTTGACCCACTCCACCCACCCTTAATGAACTTTCATGTTGCCAAAGCATTGTCCGGGTTCACATTTTCTCTCTTGAAAATCTTTTCTAAAAAGTTTTTTGAACTCGGGATTAAACATGCTACGGTATATCTTTCAAACCTAGTTTGGGGAGGTTTCTCACCTTTGGAATTTTCGTCACCTCACTATAACCATCCATAAATGTACCTAGTTTGGGAAATGAGTCAAGTTAGGGGACTCCTTTAATAAACAAGCAGCTTTCGTGGAGGCACCCCATGCTTATCCTTTTTATCTTCTTTTTATTTTCTCTTTGCTTCCCCAAGGACAAATCAATTCGGGGACGAGTATAGCTTGTACTCGGTTAACAAAAACTAAGCCGTTTTAAGTCGTTTTTGAGCTAACAATGAAAATGATGAGAGAAGGCTTGTTCTCTTTCGTTCTTGTTGGTTGTTTGTGCTTATTTGTCTAGGTTTTTCGGATTTTGGAAGATTCATGGTTCAATATTGTGGAAGAACAAAGCAATAAAGTGGGAAATCTTTTATCCTTGTCTTTATCAAACTAACATCTATTCTTTTGGCATGACCTTAGAATTTTTGTTGAGATTCCTTTTGACCCTTATTTTTAAACTTTGAGGACAAAGTTTCATTTTAGTTTGGGAAAGGATATCTTCGATATTGACTTGCACTTCACGCAACTTTGTTTGAATCTTTTTGAATTACCTTTTTGTGAAAAAGTGAAAAATTTTAAATTTTTGCTTACAAGAGAAGCTCAATAGAAGCTTAGTTTGAGGAAAAACACCACTTTTTGGTAATCCGTTGGTGAGAAATAGGAGTTAATTTTGACTTGACCGGGTGAAAATGCCCTAGCTAGTTCTTTAACCTACCTTTTGTGGGGCCAAGCTTTCACAAATCCTATTGCATTGGATTTTAAAAATGTTGTGAGAACAAGAGATGGATGTAGTAAAATATATGTGTATTCTGCACTTAAGCAAGGTTTATTTGGAAAACCTAAAGCTTATATGAATGATTTGTGTCTTTTTACTCCCACAAGCTCTTAACACACCTAATCATACGTGCTCTTTTTAATTTAACTAAGTCAACCAATGTCTTTAGAAAAAGTCTTACATTTTGAAAAGTAATTCATTTAATTTGTAAGTAAGATTTTTGGTTTCAAATTTATAAGTTGATTTTCTAAAGTGAAATTTTTCCATTCATCAAAAATATAATTATAAAAAGAATGCCAATGAAGCATTTCTAATGCAAAAGCATTATTTTTCGTGCCAATGAAGCATTCGCAAAAATATGATTAATAAAAAGCTAATATAGTTTAATAGATGGCGTATCCATGTTGAGAGTGAGCTCGGATGGGGTCGCAAATCAAGGATTAAAACTATGTACGTGGAATCAAGGTTCGTAGGCATTCATCACTAGGGAGCGCGGCCTAGGTGATGATTGCAACTAAGGGACTTTGGATTCTAGGCTTTGTAGGAAAAAGGTGTTGTCGCGATAACCTACAAACGTTAGCAGCGGAGTGGGGGTTCGAACTAAGAACACCAGTTGTTGATGCGATATCCTATTTGGGAGAAAGGCCTAAGTAGGGGTTCGAACTAAGAACAACATTCCTATTGCAAAAAAATAATTTATAGTATATGGAAAATAAAAGAATGGTTAAAAATTTCATTTTCTCAAATCAATTTATAAGTTTTGTTTCCTAATCTCTTTTAGCTTTGAGTCGAGGTTTATCTATGTTATTAACATTTAAGCTCACAAGGCTTAAGTGTAAAGCTTAGATGGATTTCAACTATAAAGATAAATTGATCTATGGTTAAGTTGAAAAGAGTGCACACATCTTAATCATTAATTTATTCTTGGGAGTGAAAAGTTCACAAGTTGTAAGTATAAGAGCTTAACCATTTGGACTTATATTGACAATGATCTTGTTTAATAGCTTTGTTTAGTCTAGTGAAAAGTCAGGGAAGACGAATTTTCCTCTTTTGTGCTCTATTAATCGGGAGTAGCCTATTTCAATGAGCCTAAAAGTTGCAAAATTGCAATGATTGCCATTAATGTGTTTCCATGAGATAAAATGTTGAGAAAAAGCTTAAGATGTTTAAAAAGGGGATTCATAAAAGGTGAAAACAAGGGCATTTTGGAAACTTGTTAGTTTACAAAGTGTACACTTAATAAAATTGCGTGAGGACACGGCAATCCTTTAGTTTGGGGAATTTTGATAAGTGTTAAATTGTATACATAAAATACCCAGGATTTCGCCAATAAAAGCCAAAAAAATATGCCAAAAGATGGAAATATGTGTGCTTTTGTGTCTCAACGTGCAGGAAAGGATATCAAAGTCAAAAAGAGCAAAAACCGACAAGAAATGAAGAGACAAGTACAAGAGAAAGATTTGAAGCCAATATCGAAAGCCGGATCAAGACCGTGGTCGAGAAAAGTCAAGAAAGTAAAGAAAAGGACAAAGGAAAAATGACCATTTTGCCCTTACAATGGAAGATTAAAAGACTAAAATGCCCTTGGGCCATTCTTCTACACCATTCGGATCATAAAAGCCCAAAATCAAAGCCCATTTCTTGTTTTTAAAACTACAAGGGCCATATATGTCAATTCCGGAAGTTGTTTTAACACTATACTTTGAATAGAGAAACAGAGGGACTTGTTATGCAATAACCCCAATCTTTCAAACAAAAACGCGGTATAACTTTTCCTCCTAACCGCTTTATAACTGTTTTTCCCGCCAAAAAACCCAACTTTCCCAAATCTCTTTCCCGTCTTTCCCAACTACAAACCCACCTCGTATTTACAATCTTCACGTCATTTTTATGACGTGGCAGCTTCCCATTGGTCTGAACACCTCATCATACATCATCAACGGCTAAGATTCAAATAAAAGAGATCCAACAGCTAGGAATGATTGAGTTTCTCATCTTCTCATCACCATTTCCTATAAATAGGAGCTTGTAATTCAGTTTTTAGGTTGTTGGATAGTGAGTTAGAGTTAGTTCAGTTTACTTTGTAATTTTTTCTTTTTAAGCTTACGTGTACTGTTCATCTTTTGAAATTGAGTTTTAAAACTTTCAAGTCAATTGTACTCATTGTTTCTTATCTTGTACTCTTCTTTTAAAAGCAATAAAGCTATTAGAGTTGTGTTTGTGTTTAAGTTTTCAAGAAATAAGCCAGTTTTAGCTAATAAGCTTGAAATAAGCTCAATATAGCTTATTCTATTTTCTTTAGTTCACAAATTGTTCAAATGTTGTTAAAAGCTTTCTAAATACTGTATTTGTCTACTTATGTTCACCTATGGTCATTTGAATTCAGTTTGATTCTAATTTGGAAGCAATGAGGAGTAATAAGCTCATTTCAGCTTATTGAGCTTAAGCTCAGGTTCTAGAGGCTAAGGTAGCCATAAATTGTTGTTATTAGAGCCACTCACTCAACAAGAGTGGCTAGGGTCAGAGACTACAAGTGCAAAGGTTTAGATTCTTGTTTTGATTTCAGTATATACCTAGCTTAATCCAGTAGCTTATTTCTTTGTATTCTTGTGCTTAATCCTGTTTAATTTTGCTTAGTTAGTTTAGATATGCAATTGCTTTAAGCTGTTGTAGCTAGAATTCATTGAGATTTCATGACTTTAATTCTGTCATAAGAATAGGATAAGCTAGCTGAGTAACTAGCTTATTTCTGTTAATAAGCTGTAGGTTTTAGTGTTAAAATAGCTTAATTAGGTGAGTTTAAGTTTGAGTAGATATAAGGTTTTAGCATTTTTAGTTTTAAAATAGATTTTAAGTAAAATTTAGTTGGGACAGTTTATGTTAAGTAGTGTTTAGGATAAGGTGTTTTTGACTCTAAAAGTCAACAAGAGACTGTCAAAGTGCTTTACATAGTTGAGATTTTTAAAGATTTCAAGTTAGGTTTTGCAGGTTAGATTGTAGAATTTCAAAATTTAAAGCTTAAAAAGCTTTTGCCAGCACCAGGACACTTAAAGTGTCAAGTAGATTTAGAGTCAAGTGATTTTCAGCATTTTAGTGATAAATTTAGGTTAGTGTAAACTTAGATACATTTAGTGAGTTAGTTCATGAGTTCTCAACTAAGAGTTTTGGCCTGCGACTGAGTTTGTGTAAAGTACATCAGCATAAGTAGTAGTAACTCAGTTACTACTGCTAGTTGCTCATCATTTTTCTAGCTATTTTTAGCACTTGTAAGTAGGAAGTAAGAACTTAGTTTTAAGCAACTTAGTAGTATCCCATTAGCTCTACATAATTCATCTCTTAACTTTCATTTTTTAAGCTTTAGTCTAGCTTTAATGTTCTTGCAAAAGTGGTATTAACAGCAGCTGAGATTTCTTACTTATTTCTTTTGGATTCCTATTTTCTAGTTGTCCATTCCAAATTCCTTTTATCTAGGTTTATTCTATATTCATATTATAGACCTGTGGTGTGGTGGGGGTGGGGGGTGGGAGGGTGGGGGGGTGGGAGGGGGAGTGGGGGTGGAGGCGGGGTGGAGTGTGGTGAGGTTGCTCGGGGTGGGTGGGGAGTGAGGGGTGGAGTGGGGGTTGGTTGGGGTTGGGGAGGGGGTGGGGGGCTGGGGAGGGGTGGGGCGGGGTGGTGGTGGTGTGGGTGGTGGAGGAGGTGGGGGGGGGGGGATGGGGGTGGGGGTGGGGGGCGGGAGGGGTGGTGGGAGGGGCGTGCGAATGTGTGGGGGGTGGGGGGGGTGTGGGAGGGCGGGTAGGGGGGGGGAGTGTGTGGAGGTTGGGGCGGGGTGGGGGGGGGGGGGGGGGGGGGGGTTGGGTTGGCGGTGTGGGTAGGGGGGGTGCGAGGCGGTGGGGGGGGGGGTGGGGGTCTGGGGTGATGTCGTTGGTGGGGGTAGGTAGGGGGGATGTGTGGGGGGTGGGTGGGCGGGGTTGTTATGGGGTGAGGGGGTGGGGGCAAGAGGTGGGGTTGGGGTGTTGGGGTAGGAGAGGGGGGGGGGGGGGTGGGGGGGGGGATGGGTGTGGGGATATGGGGGGGGGGTGGGGGGGGTGGGGGGGGGGTGAGGGGGAGGGTGGAGTGAGGGCGCGGGCGGTGTAGGGGGGGGGGGAGGGTGGGGGGGTGGCGGGGGGGGTGGGGGGGTTGTTGTGGCGGGGAGGGGGGTAGGGTGGGGGGACAGGGCCGTCGGGGGGGAGGTGTCGGGGGGGGCTGGGGGGGGGGGGCGGGGTGGGGGATGGTGATTGGGTGTTGTGGCGGGGGGGTGGATGGGGTGGGGGGGGGGGAGCGGTGGGGGGGGTGGTGGGGGGTGGGGTGGTTTGGGGGGTGGGCTGGTGTGGTGGGGGGGGGGTGGGGTGGGGGTGGGGCCAGGGCGGAGGTGGGAGTGAGTGGGGGGGTGGGTTGGGGGGTGGGAGGAGGGGGGGGTGGGGATTGTGGCGGTGGTGTGTGGGGTGTGGGGTGAGGATGAGGGGAGAGGGGTGGTTGTATGGTGGGGGGGTGGGGGTTGGTTGTGGGGGGGCGGGGGGGGCGTGGGGGGGGGCGGAGGGGGGGGGTGGGGAGAGAGGGAGAGGTGGGGTGGGGGGGGGGGGTGGGGGGGTGGGGGGGTGGGTGGATGTGGGGGGGGGAGGGGGGGTGTGGGGTTGAGGGGGGGGGTGGGGTGGGGGGTGGGGGGGGGGGAAGTGGGGGGGGGGGGTGGGGGGTGTTGTTGTAGGGGGGGGGGGGGGAGGGGGGGTGGGGTGTGGGGGGTGGGGGTGAGTGGGTGGGGGTCGGGGAGGGGGGGGTGGTGGAGGGAGGGGGGGGGGTGGGGGGGGTTGGGGTGGGTTGGGGTGGGGTTTGGGGGAAGGGGGGAATCGGGGGGGTGGTGGGGGTTGAGGGGGGGGGTAGGCGGGGGGGGGGGGGGGTGTTGGGGTGATGGGAGAGGGGTGGGGGTGAGGGTGTGTGGGGGGGGGGGGGGGGTGGGGTGGGGGGGGGGGGGGGGGGAAGGGGGGGGGGGGGGGGGGGGGGGGGGGCTGTGGGGTGTGACTTTAGTTTTTGTTTTTTTGTTTAGTTTTTTAGGTTGATTTAGGTTAGATTGTTTTTTTTTTTTTTTTTTGTTGTTTTTTTTTTGCTTTGTGTTTTGGTTTTGTTTGGTTGTGTTGAATATTTTTTATTTTTTTATTATTTTTTTTTTTAGATTCAGTATTTTGTTTTAGATTTGTTTTTTTTTTTTTTTTCTTTCTTTTTTTTTTTTTAGTTCTTTTTTTTAGATTTTCAGAGTTTCAAGTTTTAAATAGGATTGGAAAGGTTAGATTGTATAATTACAAAGAGTTAGAGCTCAAAAAGTTTACTCGCACCAGGACAATTTTAATGGTAAGTAATTTGTAGTTAAGTCACTAATAGCCCATTTTAGAGTTCATTCTTTGGTTTATGTAGGCCTTCAGAAACATATAGATAGTTGTTTATGATGTTCTAACTTAGATTTTGGCCTGACACTTAAGGATTAGTCAAATACAGCGTATGAGCAGTAGTAACTTAGTTACTTTTGGTGAGTCTTTTCATTTTTAGGCTACTTTTTAAAACACTTGAAAGATAGGTGAAAAGAACTTGTTTTAAGCATTTTTTATGTAGAACTCCATCTACGCTCTAACATAATTCTTCTTGTAGTTTCATTTTTATGCTTTAGTCTAGTTTTAATGTTCTTGCCTAAAAGTGGCTTTGTGCTGCAGCTGAGTTTTCTTGCTTATTTCTTTGGATTATATTTTCTAGGTTGTTCATTCCAAATCCTTTTTATTAGGTTTATTCTATATTATTAGTATAGCTTATTTTCTAAATTTCTGTTTCTAGGTATTTAGATTTGAGCTAGTTTGCTTATTAGAAGTTGCTTAATAACAGTCATTTTGCTTGAAACTTTAACTTTTTAAGATATAATTTCTTGTTAATCTACGTTTATTTTAGCTTACTTTTTTTAGACATTCTTAGTTAACTAATAAGCTTTCATTAGTCATCTTTTGGTTTTACTGTTCATTGAGGTATTAAGCATGAAATAAGCCAAAGTTAAGAAAAGTTAGTTTTCAAAGAAACTTCTTAGTTTTGGAATACATTTTAAAAAGCTAAATTTCCGTTATCTAGTTGATAAAATGTCAAAATTTGTATTATTGTTAAAGTTCGTGTATTAAAGGCTCAGGGGCCAAACTTTTATGTTTTAAGTTTTGCTTATTTTCATTTTTGGTAATAAGCTGATAAATTGTTAAAAGGTTCATGGTTTATTTGGAATTTTCTAATTTGTTAGGGTGTTTGTTTTAACTTTTAGTGTAAATTTTAGTTTACCTTACCCGCCTACCCTTTATTTTCTTTTGTTTCACTTTCTACCCTGTTCTTTTAGGTTAGTGAATTAGTATTAATATTTTTAATTTTAGGTTTAATAAAATTAGGGTTTAGGTTTTAATAAGCAAAATTAGGGTTCAATTGATTAGTAAAAATTGGGCATTTTCATATCATTAGTTTTTTGCACATTTTTCAGTCGTTAAAATTTCATTATTTTTATTTTTCCAATATAAATTTGTATTTTCTAGAAATTAAATTAGGTTTTTGGTAATTTCTTTTCTTTTAAGAAATTCTTAGATATACAGAATTTATTAGGAAAATATCTAATTCTTGTTGTAATAATTTTCTTTTTCATTCCTAGTTATTTTTGAAAAAAAAAATAGAATTTTAGTGTTATTTTTTTTAGAAAAAGTTTATTTTTAGTAATTCATTTTTCTTTAAAAATTCATAAAAATTCTAATTCTTTTTCCTAAAATTTTCTTTTTAAATTTGTGATTTTTAGGCATAAAATTTGTTAATAGAAGTGCTTTAGATTTTAAATTCTCGTTTTAGCTCACGTTTTTAATTCACGTTTGTTAATTTTTCGTATTAGTTAAACGTTTTTAATTCCTTAATTGTTTCTATAGTTTAAGTGTGCTATTATATTCGTAGTTTAATTTCAAATTCAAAAATCCTTTACCTATTCTTGACTCGAATACGAATTATTCCCAAATCTCAATTCACGACTTCGTTGGGATACGACCCAAGAAGAAATACTTCCCGGTTAAAAATATACATATTGTGTTTTCTTTAGTGAGATTTTATCCTTTTATTTCTCTTGTTTGAGAAGTAATTTGGAAAGAATTTTCACGGGATTAATACTATATATATATATATAAATTTGACTAGTGCTTATACACGCAACCAAATTTTGGCGCCGTTGCCGGGGATTTCGTGAACGATTTTTAAGGATATTCGTTGAAGTAGAGTTTTGAAGACCCTTCCTTTTTGGAAGTTACTTTGCTATTTTTTTTATAAAAAAAATATATACAAATCGTTCATTAATTCGATTCCTATCGAATTAGTAAAAAAAAACAAAAAAAAAACAAATTTGGATATTAGCTATCCATCTTAAACCATTTCAATAAACAACAAAACAAATCGTGAGTTACTTGCGAGGTACGACGGACCTTTGAGTTTACAAACTAATCTTTAAAAAAATAACAATGAAACAAAAAATAAGCAAATAGGGCTAAAACAGATATTTAACTACCCCTAAGTAAGCACCAGACATAAGAATAATCAACTGGAATAAACTAAAATGGGCAAAAAAAATGCTACTCAAACTGAATAAACTAATAAATTTGCTTTGAAAAGGAGAATAAGCTTAAATAAGCTCTACTACAGACAGTAAGCGAAAATGGGCTTAATCTACTCTAAAAAGCTAAGGAAATCTTAAATAAGCAGAAATAATAAGCTAATAAGCAATAATGAACCACCAGTACTAACATTATTAACTACCAATACTAACCTAGAGTTAGTACTGCTAGCTTTGAGTTAGTACTGCTAGCTTTAAAATCCTAAAAGAGAACTAGCAGTACTAACTATGGGTTAGTACTGCTTGTTCCAAACACCCCTTAAAGTTTTCACAAATCATTTTTCTTTTTATTTTAAGATGATTTGGTCCTAAACAGATTATCAAATAACAAAATAAGACACTTATAAGCAGATTTCAATCAAGAATAAGCACTTAAATAACCTGAATCAATCTAACAGTATTAACTCATAACTAACAGTACTAACTAAGAAATTTGAACAAAGCACTTTTGAACTAACAACTAAGCAAGATAAGCACTAAACATCATAATAAAGCATAAATAAGCAAATATAGGTAACAAATAAGCACTATAAGCAGTTCTACAATAAATAAGAAAAAGAAGTTTAAAAGAGAGACTTACAACTCCCTTGCTCAAAACAGGGTTAAACAAAGAGTCTAAAGCTCTAGCTTGTATAAAACAAGATAGTGAGAGTCCATAAGCCCATCCATAACTAGCTTATCATCCATAGGCTGTGGTATATTTGAGTGTGGAATTTTTTATGACTTTACTTAAATTATTAGTATTTGAGTTAAGACAAATGACTTATATGATCTTAAAAGACTTAAAACATATTAAGTAAAGCTTTTAACAAAGGAAATACAGAGATTCAAAAATTGACTTAAAAACTCCAAATTTGCATTAAGACTAAAATTAAAGTTACAAGACTTGGAAGAGTAAAATTGCATAAAAAATAAGCTAAAATTTAACTAAGAAAATCCATCCTTTTTCTTGGGGTTACAATGGCCCTATATAAACTAAAAACTTCCTCCTTGGGTCTTATAGCTGTGCTTTCTTCTGTGTTTCTTTGTAGAGACAAAAACCCAAGTGTGCTTGCTGTGTGAGGTGATTCTGAAACAAATCCCAACCTTTAATTTCTTTTGTGCTTCTTTTGAGTCAATCACAGCCATCGAAAAGCTTGGAAAGTGGTGGGATTGCCAACTTGGCAATTATATATGGGGAGGTGGTGATAGTGGAGGTGGGGGAGATGTTTTACCCAAGGGGTTGTAGAGGTTGCAGGGTAAAAGGGGAGAAGAGATCCCGTGATTAGTTCTTGGGTTTTGTTGGCTGGAAAAAATGGTTTTGGGTAAGTTGGCAGCTTTGGCCCCTCAAGTTATACTTCACCCAATTTCCAATTTCAGCCCTTGTCTTTTTATTCTTGTAATACAACTTGAGGTTTGGCAATTTTAGTCCCTTAAGTTGTATTTTCTTCACTTGGTTGACTTTTAACTTTGTCGGGGTTGACTTTCTGACTTTGTCGGGGTTGACTTTCTGACTTTGGCTTCGATTTGACTTTGTCTTTTCCATTCCGTGCTTGGTTTGGTTATTTTTTGGCTTTCTTTTTGTCCTTTTCTTGAATATCCGTTTCCTGCACAATTCAAATGCAAAACATACAAATACAATGTATGTTTAGTACGTTTTTAGTCATTTAAGTCCATTTTTAATGGAAAATGGTATGTATAATTAAGCATATACCAAGCATCAAGATGTCCTTTTTGATTTTAGTAGTTCTTCCTGATGGGAAAAACTGAGCAAGGAAATAGGTAGTGAGATCCTCCCAAGTAGAGATGGATCCTGCGGGTAAACGTTCAAGCCAATTGATAGCTTGATCGCGAAGAGAGAATTGGAATAAACGCAAACGCGTTCTCTCTCTATCGGCACCATTAAGGTCAAGAGAATTAGTAATTTTGAGAAAATTCTTAAGGTGTTGGTTTGGGTCTTCGGACCGTAGTCCGTGAAATGCACATCCGTTTTGGACCAACCGGATGGTTTCGAATCACAGAGATGCCACATTGTCTCCTTCATGGAGCTCATTGTGTTTCGATAGCCCTTGTGGCTGGGTCAGGAATAATCTCCTAAAGTACGTGGTTAGCTTTCATCTCCAATGATGGTTAACGAAAGGACATGTTACAAAACAAAGGAAACGAAGAAAAGATGACTAAAAGAAAGCTAACTTAGAAAGAAAAAGAAAAATCTCACTCTATAGGAATCTAGTGAGTAGAGCTAAGCTAGATAGAATTCAAAACCTAGACTATTCCCCGACAGCGGCACCAAAACTTGATGCAGATAATTGTAAACGTAAAAGTTTCACAATCCTCCTAGGTAGAGCACCTATTCATAGTTGTGTAGTATATGAAAGACTCGAGGGATTGTTGATCATTCTCTAGGGGAATATTGGGGTAGGTTTGAATCGTATGTTACCAAGATCTAAAGGTTGAGGGAAGAGCATTTTTGTATTTTTGTATTTTGTTTTAGAAAGCAAGTAAATTCAATATATTGAGAGAGGTGGTTTTAAACTAAACTAAACTAAATTTAATTTTGCAAGAAAAGTAAAAATGATTGGAACTCGTATAGGCAAACAAACGTGCTCACTTAATCATGCACTACTCCCTAGTTGATTCCTCTAAACCGTTGCCCCGTCACCTGATGACATCAAATAACGTCACTTTTATAGCATCATTTATCCCATGTAAATAACTCATTTTGTATAATTATTGCAAAGAGTTGTTACTTAATCGTTTGTATTTGAGAATTATAGTAATTATGGAGTACTTGGTGAAGATTAACCAAAAGGCACGCATTCTGGAGCTTAAACGAAGAAATATGAATAAAACTAATTATGACATCCAATACGCCGTATCCATCAAGGAAGATATGGCGTACCTGTGCCTGCACCTCACCAAAGACCACGAAGGAACAAGATCCAATACGCCGTATCCAGAGAAGACCTATACACCGTATTCAAGATATAGAATGTGAAGATTCTGGAAGATACCAAACGTGGTCCCTACTCCAAGAAATCCCCTATATTCTGGACCCTATAAATAGAAAACTCAAAAACGAGTTTTAAGTGTGCTAAATCATATTTTTGATACCTAAACCATAAAAGTCAATTTTCAGAGGAGAAGAAGAGCAGAAGGCTAATTGAGTTGGTTGAGCTTGAGTATAAGAATGGTTGAAAGGTCATAGCATGAAGTACAACTAGGGGTTTAACAAGTGCCGGCATTTAAAACGCTAAAGTCTCGAAGAAAACAATCTCAGAATTATGGGGCATTGGGCATGCGCTGACATGTGGGCAGCACACCAGGTGCGAATTGTTTTTACAAAACTTAGGGACTTTGGCCTATAAATACCCACCCTTGGCCTTTGTATTCCTCACCTCTTGAAAAATTCTTTCCTTTCTTTTCTCTTCTCTAATCCTCTAAGTCTAACATCAAGTGTTCCAAACTTCTCATCTATCATTCTATTGAAGTGAACACATCTCCGCAAAAGAGCCACACAAGTAACTAATCTATACTTATGTGTTTTTTAAGGGTCTTCTTTCTCATACCCTTCCTTTAGAATAGAGTCTCTAGGTTAGGTTTGGACTTGGTTCATCCATCTATCTTTTATTCAGTCGGGTTGTAAAGGAAGTCTTGTATCCATGAGATCAAGCCTAAATCATTGGGGATCTAGTTGCGGTTTTGAGCTTCCAAGGGGGAGGCTTTTAGAGTTGATAGGTTAACTCTTTTGTGTGAGCGCTAGTCTTTGTTAAAAGCCGGTCTTTGTTAGGGGTGTATTATGAGGGAGGTCTAGTTTGGGGTGGATTCCGAGGGCAAAATACCATATGTAGTAACTCTTTTGTGTGAGCGTCCGGTCTTTTGATGGAAAGTCGTGGAGTTAAAATTGTTATTAGGGCTATAGTCCACCCAAATAAAAAAAGGATTATATAGTTTAGTATCGCAGTCGTGATTCGCAACTGACGTACGGTAGGACTAAACCCCTTCCGAACAGTTATCATCATGGTCTCTCTTCTATCTCTATCTTACTTATGTTTCTTTGTAGTAGATAATCACACCACTTGGCTCTTTCCAGAACTTGATGTTTTATAGACTTCTGAAGAAGTCAAGAAACCGTATTCACCCCCCTCTATGGTTTTACAATTGGTATTAGAGCAGCTTACTCAAGTTTTCAAGCTTTTAAACCTTCCTGAGAAGTCGTTTTAAGGTGAAAACTTATTTTTCAAAAATTCGAAATCCTAACTTCAATTTTTGAAAAAGTTGAGTAAAGATACATGGCTCAAGAGAACTACATTGAGGGGTGTTCTATGCAAAGACCACCTTTGCTAGAACAAAATGGGTTTTGCTTTTGGAAAGCCCGCTTTAAGACTTACGTAAAGTCCAAAGATATTGACTTGTGCACAGTCCATGCAAAAACGTCGATTTCTACTATGAAGTTGAAGACTTAAAACCAAGCTATGAAGGAAAAGCCGTATGAACTTCTTGAAGATGACCAAAAGAAGAAACTGGCTAAGAAAACGAAAGCCATATTACTCGTTACAATGCTCTACCCTTTAAAGAGTATGTGAAAAGAGATTTTCATTTGTGTAAACCGCCAAGTAAGTTGGCATACACTAATCATCACTCACTAAGGAATGCACAAGTAAAGAATTACAAGATTGATCTTCTCATTCCAGAATACGAGAAGTTCTCAATCTCTAATGAAGAAACCATTGATAATGGCTTCATAAGATTCAATGCTATTATGACTAGTCTCAAATCTTTAGATCCAAACTACTCAAGCAACAATCACGTAAGAAAGTTTCTTTATGCTCTACCATTGAAATGGAGAGCCAAGGTGACGGTAATTGAAGACGCGAAAGACTTGACTACTCTTCCTCTTGACGAGCTAATTGGTAACCTCAAGGTCTATGAAATGGTCTTGGATAACGATGGTGTAGCTTCCAAGACTACAAAAGAAAAGGTCAAGTCATTAGCTCTTAAAGCTAAAGTCCTCATGGAGCAAACTAGTGATGATAACGATAGTCAAGGAGAAAGTGACGAAGACGTAGATGAAGAAGAAGCCGAAACATTTAATTTTTTAGCAAAGAACTTCCGCAAGGGTAATCGGTTAAGACGGGGAAACCAGTTCGGTAAAATCCGTGGGAATAGCTTTAGGAACAAAGGTGATGGAAGCTTAAAGCCAAAGGGGGCATGCTATAATTGCGGGATAGAAGGACACTTCGCTAGTGAGTGTAGAAAGCCAAAGGATAACAAGGCTTTCATTGGATGAGCTTGGAGTGACAGTGAAGATGGTGACGAACACCAAAATGACACAACATGTCTCATGGCATTTGACTCTCAAAAGGTAGTATCTAAACCATCTAGTATCTAACTTTTGATTTAATTAATTTTTGATTTGAAAAAGGAGAATGAGGTACTCCTAAAGTTTAACAAGATTTTGCTAAATCCATGAAAACTTTTTTTTAATAAAATGATCTCTTAAAAGAAAGAATTCAAAAATTTCAAGCAAAATCAATGATCATGAAATTGAAGTAAATAAACTTGTAGATGATAAAGAGGTGGCTGAACCTTGCAAAGCATGTGATGTACTTACCAAAGAGGTTGACTCTTTAAAATGCAATGTTTCTAAACTTCAAAATAAAGCATTGATTTTTTCAGAATTTAAAGAAAGTAGCATTGCTATGGACGACATGCTAACTCGTTAAAAATCGTCCCAATATAAGAAAGGTCTTAGGTTTTCAAAAAATGATAAAACCTATTCCGCAAGTGATGACATCAAATAACGTCTATTTTATAGTATCATTTATCCAATGTAATTGACCCATTTTGTATAATAGTGCAAAGAATTGTTACTTAATCGTTTGTATTTGAGAATTGCAGTAATTATGGAGTACTTGGTGAAACTTGACTAAAAGGCACGCATTCTGGAGCTTAAACGAAGATATTTTGAAGATTACTATTCTGACAACCAATACTCCGTATCCATCAAGGAAGATACAGCGTATCTGTGCCTGCACTCACCAAAGACCACATAGGAAACATGATCATCACGCTATATCCAGAGAATACCAATACGTCGTATTGGAGATATAGTATGTGAATATTATAGAAGATATCAAACGTGGTCCCTACTCTAAGAAACCTCAATATGCCATATCCAAGACATTGGATATGCCGTATCGAACCGACTCCAGACCCTATAAATAGAAAACTCAAAAACGAGTTTTAAGTGTGCTAAATCATATTCTCGATACCTAAACCACAAAAGTCAATTTTCAGAGGAGAAAAAGAGCAGAAGAGGTCTTGCAACGCATTCCAATCCATAGGAGACAACATGTAATTTCTTATACTTTTGTAATCGTTCAGTTTTTGGTATCATTCGTTAACTCGGTTAGTTTACCTTGGCTAAGCCATTACTCTTGTATTAATTATGATGTTTGAAGGCTAATACCTTCGGGTATTAGCCATTATTATGAAGATCTGAATGTTTGGTTTTGTTTATATCTCGATTGCTTGATTTATCGTTGTATGCTTGTTTATGTTTATCAGTTTATACTTGTTTATGTGCTTTAATATGCGACCTATCATTCAATTGGATCTAGTGATACGGACCAAGTAATCTAGATGCCGGGATAGCTCTCCATATAGTGATTAATACATCTAAACCAATAGGATCACAATTAACGACATGTCTTTGCCTTTAGATTGTGAGCTTAGTTGGACCGGTAGGTGACCCTTAGGATCAATGAGTACGTTCTAATTAATTGGTAAAGATTGGGTTAGTGGACTACTAGTGTATAAATCGCCGTTAAGCATTAAGTGGGTAAAGTCTCTATGAGCTAGGGTTTAACAAGATCACCATTTCTTTAATCCCTAAGATAGATTATAATCAGCAAATAAGGATTCTTTATGCGGATGCTTTAATTGTGACAGAATTAATGTGTCTAGGTCTTAGGAAGAAGTCCCGCCTAAGTCTAAGAATGATATACCACCTCGAGATAAGTAATCATTGCACTGATAAACAAACCAACTTCTAATTGAATTAATGATGGCTAATATAGTTTTCTATTATAAGGCTTGATCGCTCTTTTATCTTCTATTAATTTGCTTGCGTGGGTATTGAATTGATTCTAGTCACCACCAAACCCGTGCCAGTCTCTCAGACTGAAAACCCCCCTTTTAACCTGTTAGAATTAGGATTAGAACTAACATAGGATTAGCATAGGGCTGACTTAGATTAGAATTAACTTAGATTAGTAAACCAAAGTATTAATAAATTGAAAGATTTAACCTCGCTTAGAGTGTTCGACAACCCTACTTACCACGAATATACCACCGACCGGGGACACTGCCCGTTAAAGTGTTGTTTTTGGTTAAGTCGGCAAAATATAAATTTAAAACTTGAATCATTAAAATATACACCACACAACGACACATCAGTTATATTTTTCAAATACTTCCAAAATGGCCAATGTTTCTAAATCAATTTCAATACCAATTGAAGAGTTTTTGGATGATACTACACCAAGTGTTGCATGAAAATTTCTAAATGAGGTAAAAAGCACCATTGTAACTCTTCAGCGTGTTGTAAAACAAAAAATGACTTTAGATATACACAATTGGTCGTCTTCTGTTCACCAAGAGATTCACAAAATCGTAAAGGATGAAATTTTCCCTATCGTTAACCAAGTTGATGCTAGATTGCAAAATTTCGAAATACAATTTTTGAAAGAAGCAGCCAAATTTGTTCGAGACTTCAAATCTCTTGCAAAAGAAGCTGATGAATCTCTTGCTAAACACAAGGCTTTGGAATTGGAAATCGATCGTCTCTTGAGAGCAGTTGTCAGTCAGGATATTATGTCTATTGTGCAAAGTAATTTTGTTGTAGATACATCCAATCTCCTAACTGATCTTGATCGTACGAAAGAACGTTTTGAAAATTATATCATTAAAAAGGAGAATGAATATGTTAAACTTTGGAATGATTGGTATAAAAAGTGTGAAGAATGCAAATATGACAAAATTTCGTATGATAAAGCTTATAATGACATGCAATAAAAGATCGAACGGTTGCAAGCTCAGTTGGGAGATCTCAAGGGTAAATGTAAGGATACTCCATGTGTATCAGATACCCTTGATCCTTTATCTCAAAAACTAGAGAATGAGAACGTGGAATTAGAGTTTCAAGTTTTTAATTATGCTAAAGAAAATGCTCATCTTAAGACCACATACAAGAACCTATTTGACTCTATCTCTGTGACACGAACTCAAACCAAAACAATAATTGACTCTTTGCAAAACAAATTACATGACACGATCTATGAAAATGATAAGCTAAGAGCCTAAGTATTTGATAAGGTTTATGAACAAAAGGACACAACCAAAGGTACGAGTGTGAATACTCAGTTTAGAAAGCAATCAATCTTTGGAAAACCACCCTCTTCTTCTAGATCAAAACTCTATTCAGTAACTTCTTTTCCAAAATCTAAGGGTCTTCCCAAGATCGATGAGACACATGCTTTGTCAAAACCAGTCACTTCAAACTCGGTACCCACACCACAAGAATCAAAAGTTGTGAAAAATGATAACGTGATTTCCCCAGGAATGTTTAGGATTAATCCATTTAAGACTTATAAGGAAGAAAAGTCTGTGCCTAACAAACCCATTAAAGCAAGCGCTAGGACAAACCCGACCACTGTTTCACAACCTCATGCCCTCACAAAGAAAGGTGTTAATTCTAACTCAAATGGTTTGTCTTCTACAGGAGTAGACAACACTGCTAAGACCAGAAGGCCACAGCCTAGGAGCAATACAAAGAATGATAGGATCCCCTCTGCGTCTAAGAGTAGTTGCAGCAAGAATAAAGAAGTTGAAGTAGAAGAACACCCTAGGAATTTACTGCTTTCTAAGAATAACAAAAACATATGTCATCTAAATGTAATAACGTTAAGCTTGCTATTTGGAATGATAAATTTAAAGTTGTTTGTACTATGTGTAAGCAATGTTTAATTACTGCTAATCATGATGTCTGCGTGCTTAATTATGTGAATGGAATGATTTCTCGTGATAAGAAACAAAAGGCAAATATTTAAAAATTGCTAATCAAAAGAAACATATGCCACAGGTCAAGAAACCTAAGAAGGTAGGGTCCACAGAAAGACTTGCCTCACCTAAGCCTAGTAAACCTAGATCTTGCCTTAGGTGGTCACCAACTGGAAGAATTTTTGACCTTAAAGGAAAAATAATCGATTCTAGTGAATCAGAGAGTCAATCTAACTGCTCTAATGGTGATAATGCATGTATCTCTAACCCTCAGGAACCTACAAGAAAACGGTTTCCAAATTATACTTTTTCTTTGGCAGGTCATTCAAATCTGTTTATGGTGCGTAGACTCGGGATGCTCAAAGCACATGACAGGTAATCTGAAGCTTCTTATAAATTTTGTTTGGAAGTTCTTGGGAACCGTCCGCTTTGGGAATGATCATGTTGCTGCAATTCTGGGTTATGGTGATCTTCAATGGGGAAATATTTTGATCACCAGGGTTTATTTCGTTGAGGGCTTAGGGCACAACCTGTTCTCGGTTGGGCAGTTTTGTGATTCAGATTTAGAGGTCGCTTTTAGAAGAAACACCTGTTTTGTTAGAAATCTTGAAGGAGTTGATTTGTTAAAAGTAAATCGCACAACTAACCTTTACACCATCAATCTCTATGAAATGGCCTCTGCTTCTCCAATTTGTCTCATGGCTCGTGCTACTTCTACTAAGTCATGGTTATGGCATCAACGTTTATCCCACCTCAATTTTGACACCATAAATGACCTTGCCAAAAATGATCTTGTCACCGGTCTTCCAAAATTCAAATATCATAAAGAACATCTTTGTCCCTCATGTGAGCAAGGAAAAAGCAAAAGGGCATCTCACCCACCCAAACCAGTTCCAAATTCTAAGCAGAGGTTACACCTTCTTCAAATAGATTTGTGTGGTCCAATGAGAATCGTAAGCATAAATGAGAAGCGGTACATTCTGGTGATTGTAGATGATTACTCTCGTTACACGTGGGTACACTTTCTCATATCAAAAGATGAAGCACCAGAGGAGATTAAAACCTTTCTCAAGAAAATTACAGTTCTACTGCAAGCTCCAGTCATTATTGTAAGAACCGACAACGGCACAAAATTCAAGAATCAAGTGCTTCAAGAATACTTTGATAGTGTTGGCATCTCTCATCAAGCATCTTCTGCCCGAGCCCCTCAACAAAACAGAGTAGTGGAACGAAGAAACTGCACGCTAGTGGAGGCTGCTAGAACAATGTTAATTTTTTTCTCGTGCACTGTTATTCTTATGGGCTGAAGCGATTGCTACCGCATGCTACACTCAAAACCGCTCCATCATTCACCGTCGATTTAACAAAACACCATACGAGCTTATTAACGGCAGAAAACCAGGTATCTCCTTTCTTCATGTATTTGGGGCTCTCTGTTATCCCAATAATGATCGTGACGACATTGGGAAACTTGGTTTAAAAGGTGACATTGGTTTTTTCATTGGTTATTCTGCTAATTCCTATGCTTACAGAGTTTACAACCGAAGGACAAAGAAAATCATGGAGACAATGAATGTGACATTTGATGAGCTTTCAGTTATGGCTTTTGAATAAAGCAGTTTCAAACCCGGGCTTTAAAGTATGACTTCTGGACAAATCATTTTAGGACTCGATCTTATTTATGCTCCGTCGACAATAACAACTCAACAACCAACTGAACGTGAATTGGATTTATTGTTCGAAGCTATGTATGATGATTACATTGGTGGTCAACCGTCAGCTGCTCCAAGAACTGTTCCAGCTGCTCAAGCACCTCTAGTTCTTCAGACTCCAACTACATCTACAACAATAGCAGGCATCGCACCGACACCAACAAATTCATCCTCTCAAGCTACAAATTTTCTAAACACTTCACAGGATGTTGACGAGCTCGTAACACAACAACACCATGTTCCGAATACTATGCTCCATGAAAATACGTTTGTAAATCCTTTTGCTACTCCATCCACAAGTGCTGCTGAATCATCGTCTTCACAATATGTGGATCCATCGAACATGCATACGTTTTACCAACCATACCCTCATAAATATCAGTGGACTAAGGATCACCCTCTGGAATAAGTGATCGAAGAACCCTCATGGCCAGTTGGTATGTGCTATTTTACACATACCTTTTACCTTGTAAAACGAACCCAAAAGACCAAAAACATGTAAAAATGGCAAATATATGCGTGTGTTTTGTGTTTGTGTATGTGCATGTACGAATATTAAAGAAATGGACAAAAATCAAAGCAAAAACGGACAAAGCCAAACACGAGAAGGAAAGAGTGCACAAGAGCCGGGAATTATCAAGCTATGGTCAACAAAAGTCAACCCTGGTCAACAATGGTCAACTCACAAAATGACAAAAACCCTCAAAATCCCAAATGAGCCCTTAATGTTAAATCAAATTTCACCAAAACCCCTAAATCACTAACACCGTTAGTCCTTTGTTAATAAAAGACTAACGGTTGTTATCTTTTAAAATCTATAAACTCTTTTAACCATTCCTAAGCCTAAACAAACACCGGCCCAACCCTTTCTTATATAAAACGTAGCCCAAGTCAAACCTCGTTTAAACCCGGGTTAAACAAACAAGTTATAAAAGGAATTTGGGGGCGGGAAAAGTAGTTTTACTATTCACCATCTCCCCCAAATAATTCTGCATGAAAATTAGAGGGTTAAACCCATTTCCCTTCAATTAACTACGTGGCTCTAAGATTCCAAGTACAACGCTCCAAGTCAGCAGGAAATATGTCATCAAAGCCCTATGATTGGCTCTCTGACAACGAAAATGACACGCGGATAACAAACAAACACACCAAAGGAAGGAATTTGCACTAAAATCACCGATAGCGGAGAGAGTCCTGTGCAGCGCATTGCCTCCCAATGATTGGATTGCCAACGTGGCAATCCGTGTGCGCACATTCTCATCTAAAGGCTACAATTTAAGATCAATGATTGGAAAGAGATTAATGGCCAATATCAAAGCTGCTTGGAGTGCATGGTGGAATGTGGACTAAACCCTAGAGCTTGGGCCTAATAAATAAAGGGCATCATCTCCACTCAAAAAGACATCTAGTTATGTGAGTAGGATCAGTTAGAGTAGGTTTGAATAGCTATTTACAGCTTATTTGTCTTACTTAATGTAATTTTTAGTTAAAAGCCATGTAATCTTTCCTTTATTAATAAAATTGCGATTTACTTTAGAATTATGTTTTACTTTAATGAGAATTTTGCCACATTTGATTAGAAGTTTTAAATAAACTCAATAAGCTCTGAATAAGCTGTTTGTTGTTCACTTATATTCTCCAAGCTTAAATAAGCATCCTCAAAGCTTATTTGAGCTAAATTGATTGGATATTCAGTTCGGAAAAAGGAAGCAAGCTTTTGGAAGATAAGCTAGAATTGGAAGAGCTTATGGATTTTAGATTGCTTATTAAATAAGCTGGGTAGGTTAGAGCTTAATATGATTTACTACTCCTGTTTTGAACAAGGAGTTGAGGTATTCTCTAATTTTTCATATCAAATCTGCTTATTATTCTTGTTAAATCTATTCTGCTTATCAATTAGTTTAAAAGTGCTTATTACTGCTTTAATTGTGCTTATTACATGTCTTTTATATGTTTTATGTCATTTAGGATTTAAAGCCTTTGAATTATCTGTCTTGAATATTACTTAGTTTTTTTTCAAGTGTTGGTTAATTTCTGTCATAAAATCGCAAAAATAGTAAGCATAACTTTTTAGCTTATTAGATTCGCTTATTTTGTTGTTAATCGATCATTATGTTTTTTTTGAGCTCTGCCACTATCTGGTATTAATGATTTAAAAGCCTCTGGATCTAAAATGTATAAGCTGAAAATGAGGTTTACTAGTTTTAAGGAGTGTTTGGCACAAGGCAGTACTAACTTAGTTAGTACTGCCAAAGGCTAATTAGTCCTTTGGATTGAAGTGAATTTCATTTTAAAGTTTATATGTGCAGGATTCAAGGTTGTTGTTAGGTTAAATATAGTTTTTAAAGTTTATAGGATATTAGTTTGAATCTGTAAGGCTTTAGATCAGTTCATTAGAGATTTTTAGCTTAAAATTGTTCTAGCTAGTTTTGCTTGTCATTTTGCCTTCATTGTGGTATTTTATATGTGCAGAATTCAAGTCCTTAGCCTGCACTTTTGGTTTTAAGCCTTAGTCAATTTTCATAGTGTCAAACTGCATCAGCAGTTTAATTAGGCAAACAACCATTTTTAAACTTAATTTTCAGAGGGTTAAAGTAGTTTTTAGGTTTTGATTTTTATAGCACAAATAGATTTTAGGCCATTCTAGATAGATTAGGGCTTATTTTAGTTTAAAAAACTTATTTGATTACCTGTTTTAGATCTGCAATATTAGCTTTTTGTCTTTTTGTTCAATAACTAAAAGTAGAGTAAAATGAATTATCAGCCTTTTCAACTACTTTTTCATTGATCTTTTGATTTCCAAAATAAGGTTTTTAAAGCTGTTTTAAGTATCTTTTGAGTGTCAAGAGTTTAAGTGGTATAAGCCAAAAGTCCATAAGGATTTGTTTGAGAGCTTAAAAATAAGCTCAAAGTTTGCTATTTGTCTGTTTGGTTTTCAGTTTCGTGCTACTTCCACTAAGTCATGGTTATGGCATCAACGTTTATCCCACCTCAATTTTAACACCGTAAATGACCTTGCTAGAAATGATCTTGTCACCGGTCTTCCTAAATTCAAATATCATAAAGAACATCTTTGTCCCTAATGTGAGCAAGGAAAAAGCAAAAGGGCATCTCACCAGTTCTAAATTCTAAGCAGAGGTTACACCTTCTTCATATGGATTTGTGTGGTCCAATAAGAGTCGAAAGCATTAATAGGAAGTGATATGTTCTGGTGATAGTGGATGATTACTCTCGTTACACTTTGGTACACTTTCTAATATTTAAAGATGAAGCACCATAATTGATTAAAACATTCGTAAAGAAAATTATTGTCCTCTTGCAAGCTCTAATCATTATGGTCAGAACCGACAATGGCTCAGAATTGAAAAATCAAATCCTTAAAGAATACTTCGATAGTGTTGGCATCTCTTACCAAGCGTCTTCTGTCAAAACACCTCAACAAAATGGAGTTATGTAACGAAGAAACTGGACACTAGTAGAGGCTGCTAGAACAATGTTGATTTTCTCTCATGCACCATTATTCTTATGGGCTAAAGCAATTGCTACTGCGTGCTACACTCAAAATCGCTCCATTATTCATTGTCGATTTGGCAAAACACCGTATGAGCTTATTAACGGCAGAAAACCGGACATCTCCTTTCTACATGTATTCGGGGCTCTCTATTATCCCAAGAATGATCGTGAAGATATTAGGAAGCTTGGTGCAAAAGGTGATATTGGCTTCTTTATTGGTTATTCTGCCAATTCCTGTGCTTACAGAGTTTACAACCAAAGGACAAAGAAAATCATGGAGACAATAAATGTGACATTTGATGAGCTTTCAGCTATGGCTTTTGAACAACGCAGTTCAAAACCCAGGCTTCAAGGCATGACTTCTGGACAAATCAGTTCAGGACTCGATCTTACTTATGCCCCATCAACAATAACAACTCAACAACCAACTGAACATGAATTGGATTTTCTGTTCGAAGCTATGTATGATGATTACATTGGTGGTCAACCGTCAGCTGCTCCAAGAATTGTTCTGACTGCTCAAGCACCTCTAGTTCTTTAGACTCCAACTACATCTACAACAATAGCAGACACCGCACCGACACCAACAAATTCATCCTCTCAAGCTACAAATTTTCCAAACACTTCATAGGATGTTAACGATCTCGACACACAACAAAAACATGTTCCGAATGCTATGCTCGATGAAAATACGTTTGTAAATCCTTTTGTTACTCCATCCACAAGTGCTGCTGAATCATCATCTTCACAATATGTGGATCCATCGAACATGCATATGTTTTACCAACCATACCCTCATGAATATCAGTGGACTAAGGATAACCCTCTAGAACAAGTGATAGGAGAACCCTCACGACCAGTTTTGACAAGGAATCAACTTCGATCAGATGGTGACATGTGCATGTATGCATTAACGGTGAGCACTATGGAACCAAAGAATGTCAAAGAGGCTATGACCGACCCTGCATGGATTAAATCAATGCAAGAAGAACTTCTTTACTTCAAAAGGCTTGATGTATGGGAGTTAGTTCCTGCTCCAGATAACATAAAACCCCTAACTTTGAAATGTTTATTCAAAAACAAGCATGATGACGAGAACACGATCATCTGAAACAAGACTCGTCTGGTTGTGAGAGGGTACTGCCAAGAGGAAGGAATAGACTTCAAGGAATCCTTCTCTCCGGTTGCTAGAATGGAAGCTATCAGGATATTTTTGGCATATGATGCACACAAATAGTTCATTGTGTTTCAAATGGATGTGAAAACTGCTTTCTTGCACGGTACGTTAAAAGAAGACGTGTACATATGTCAACCTGAAGGTTTCATCGATGCTGATCATCCAAGCCATGTCTACAAGTTAAAGAAGGCACTATATGGGTTAAAGCAGGCACCAAGGGCATGGTACGACGAATTGTCAAAGTTTCTCCTACATAATCACTTCTTCAAAGGCACCATTGATCCAATGTTGTTTATAAGGCGCTTCGTCGACGACATCTTAGTGGTACAGGTCTATGTAGATGACATTATCTTTGGTTCTACAAACCCTAGGTATACCCAACTATTTTCTGACCTCATAAGAGCGGCTTGAAATGATCTGATGATAGAGGAGAGGAAAATGACGATTTTTCCTAGGTTAACAAGTAAATCCAATCCCACTGTGGCCATCTCTTAAGACCAGTCCAACAACATGTTAGAATCCCATAAAAAAAATAAGGAAGAGGAAACTTGTGATCCCCCCGTTGAACTCCAATGGAGATCCAGAGACAAGCTTGACCGTAGATCCAAATGGACTTTAGTCGAGGTGCAACAAAATATAGTAGCATGATTGGTGCTCACTAATATTATCTTACATCAGCAGACCTATCACATTTTACATTCTACATATTTTAGTGTGCTCGTTACCATAAGAGGCTTAGCCAACGAGAAGCACCTCAAAATAGGTTAAAAGGATATTTCAATTATCTCCGGGGACCGTCAATAATGGTCTCTTGGTATACGAAAGGAATTCTGGTTTTAAACTAACTAGATCTTCAGATGCTGATTATCGGGATATAAAGACACCGTTCAAGAGTACTTCTCCAGGTGGAGTCTCAATTCTTAATGCGAAAGGCTGGTTAGCTGGTCCTTAAAGAAACAAGATTGTACGGCGTTGTCAACCGCGAAATCAGAATATGTGTCTCTATCCGCTAGCTGTGCCCAAGTCATTTGGATGCAGACACAGTTAATAGATTATGGCTCTCACTTCAACAAGATTCCAACACTCAAGAACAAAACACATCGTTTTACCCGCTACCGTTATTATTTCAATAAAGTAGCACATAGAAAAGCAACATTGAACTTTATTTTGTCAAGACGGATTACCAACTGGAATACCTCTTCACTAAAGCTCTTCAGTTACTCGATTTCAACACATGGTTCGTCTCCTTGGTATGCCGGCAAAGCATATACTACCAATGAACCTGAATGTCTTAGCAATAATCTCGGTAATTCTTTGTATATATTTTATCAGAAAAATCAAGAATACCCAAAATATAAACCCAAAGAAAGAAAATATAGAATATAAAAAACATAAAAAAGCAAAATACAAATCCAAAAAATTTCAAAAATACCAGAAATAATTCTTCAACGACATTCTCTCAGACATCGATATCATTTACCACCTAGAAATTTAGGAATAATATATACAAAGTGTATAATGAAGGTTGACGCGAGAAGAGTTCAAAACCTTTCAAAACATGTCTACTTAAAAATTTGTTCTCTACGCGTTCTATAAATGTCAGCTTATAACTCAACCTCTTTCAAAGAAAGGAAAATGTACATTTATGTACAATTATCCAAAAAAAAGGGAATTCACATCTTCTCGGTTCTTGAGCCAAGTGTCAATGTAAAACATTCCATTTTGTATATGCTCAAGAGAAGCACCAAGAAAATGATAATTAATAAGACAACATATAAATAGTCTATTTCCTTTGTGAGCATATTAGTTCAATATATTTTCAAAAGAGGAAAAGATTAGCGAAATGCTGTGTACTCGCAAGTAGGAGTGGTAGATGCGAGCAACAAAAACCCCCACTCTCAAGTTTTCAGACTGCTCAAGGATCTGAATTTCATTTGTTCTGTGTTGGGCAGTGTAGCCTGAGTTGGTTGGGGAAGCGCGGAGAGAGTATACACATTCTCTACATTATATAGCACTAGAGATAGGAGTCCTCACGAGTCGCATTACTGTACAGATTTGAAAGTGACTATGATTCGTCACATTGACCTTCACCAATAGTTCAGCAAGACTGGAAACACCTTATATCTAGATACTTATCTCTCTCACACACACAACTATACCAACTACGCCAACAAGCATTCAGTCTCCAACTAACATATGCAATTTTTGAGGGGAAGAATATAATTAAAAAGTGATCAAATAAGCTTAATTATAGGATATAAATCTTTAAATCTATAAGTGCGTTCCCAGACCCTAGAGAGCATTACGTAGAAAAACTATCTTCAGCATATTATGGTGCATATGTGTAGAAGGGAGCTTTTTGGTAACCTAAAAACTCTCAATTGTCTTAAATGTTTTCTCAGCACGTTATTGAATTTATCAAATGGTTTTGATGATCTTCATGACAATAACCTAAAGACCGATGATCCAACTGTTGTTTCTCAGAGTTATAAGGCAGATTAAGGTTAGGTATATTTACGCTCCACGATCCAAGCCCGAACCAGAGGGATCTACCCAGGACACTTCAATAATACATAAAGTCCTAGTAGATTGAAAAAAGTGAGCTAAAGTAGATCGGCAAGAATGTTATCCAAGCATGAGTTATCACACCGAACAATCCCAACAAGGTGATAATGAGGACGCGTTGGTTAAACATTGAAGGGGTTGAATGATTAAAAAATTGTAAGGATATAAAGGTAAAAGAAATAAGAGCCCTCCATAACAACCTTAGGACAGACCGGGCAATGCATAAGGGAAGTGATACGCACACCACACAAAGTGATGTGCGCACCACAAAATCACATGTGCAATGCATATGGTACAACACCATATATGCATTTTTGTGTGTGCACATCACTTTGTGTGGTGTGCATATCAACACCCAATGCATAATCTATCGGTAATTCAAATTGAGATATGAAATTGAAGACAAGCTCACATGGACCCAATGAGCAAGCACAACCCCATCCCAGCTATTCATAGCTTCTCTAAAAGAAGTTTGTTATCATTTCTTCATCGAGATCAAAAGCACGTTTCTATCAGCTTTCTCATTTCGTAGATCATTGTATATTGAAAAGGTTGGCATCCGTTCCAAGCCTTGAATACAAATAACAAATGTTCACTTATTTAGTCTGAGAGCCAATGAGATTCATCAAAAATCTCACTAAGACATAAATTCCAATATACAAAATGTCGTACATCATTATACAACATTTGGTATCAAAGAATCCTACGCATTATCCTTGTGGTAATTACCAGAACATTCAGAGTGATACTTGTTGGGAATAAATCTTCACAAAGTACGGGGTGGGGGAGAGCGAGTCGAGTTCCAGGAAACGATAATACTTGCGTGCCAAGAGAAGAATCTAATATAGCTAACTGGGTTAGTAATGCCAGAAAGAAAAGTTAGTACTGGGCCAGTAATTTTAACTGAACTTAATACAAAGTCCAAGAAATTAATACTGCTAATAGAAGATAATGATTGCCAGAAGAAAAGGATACTTGGAGATGAAGATTAGAAGATAATTATAAGAATAAATTGTAATCAGAATTTCTATATAAGTTTTAATGTTTATCTTATATATATGTTGTAAGCCGACTAGGACACCATAGTCTATAAAAAGGCAGGCTCTAAAGGCATTAGTTGACATACAAGTTTCCATAGTTGTCAAGTCGATTTAAAAAACTTCAAGTTGTAAACCCTATACTAGTGAAGAGTACTCGTATATGATCTAAAATATTTGAGCGTTTGGATATATACATTGTTTATACTACTACATCACATTTACTATTACATTCAAATTCTTCTAAGATACAAAAATAGTAGTATTCTACATACTCTTAGTATAACAAAGTTTTATAGCATAGTTGTCTTGAATCTATTCAATACAACTAACCCTTTAACAAGGTTTGCAAGATCAAGTTGGGATCAACAAGTGGTATCAGAGCCTTGTGTTCTGAAACTTTGATCTAGAAGTTATGGAATTTGAATCTGCACAAGTAATACTACTGCTAAGCTACACAATAACTCAAACTTGGTGAGTATGAGATGTGGGTGAAAAAATCAAGCAAATACTTCCCGGTACAAGAGAACTATTGCACTATAGATGTCATAAGAATTGTAACTCATGGGGTGTACTGAACCATAAACAGCACACAAGAGAATTGTAACTTTCATTACAAATATGTCAGTTAACCGGTAACGGCTGAAAGAAAAGACCAAACAGAAGAATGATGTGAAGGCTAGAAGCTTGCTACTCATGGCCTTCCCAATGAACATCAACCGTACTTACAATCAGATCACTGATGCTAAAACAAGTTTGCTGCATCAAACAACGATTTGGAGGTAATCAAGCCACTAAGAAAACACATAATACACTTTTAAAGCAACAATAATGAACAATTTTTTTAGTGCATCAAGCCACAGAGTCCTCTTGACTCTAATTCTTTAACATGGGCTCCAGAAGATTGTTATTAGGCTCTTGCAAATTTAGGTGTGTGTCATCGCTCAATAAAACTTAAATTCAGAAAAATTTTGAGCAGCTTGCCTCCTGAGTAGAATACTCATGTTGTAGTCAGGATGAATAAGGCTAAAATTGAAACAATGAGCATCGATGATTTGTACAACAACTTTAAAATTGTTGAACAAAGTGTAAAGAAATCTGTTGGTGCAAGTAGTGGTGCTCAAAACTTAGCCTTTATGACTGCTCTAAAAGACTACATTACTAATGATTTAATACTGTTATACCTGCAAATGAAAGTTTGTACTTTATAACGCAAGCCCTAATTTTAACACTAGTTAATCCTCAAGTAAGTACTTAAGCTAGCTTCAGTGATAATGTTGTGTATGCCTTCATGATTGAGAATCCCAATGGTTTAAATCTCCTACAGTAGGACTTAGTTAGATCTAATAAATTCCATGAAGATGATCTGGAAGCAATAGATTTGAAGTGGCAGCTCTCTCTCTGCTTAAGTATAGCGGGCAAAGAGGTAACTATTTCCTCAGAGGACAAGCAAGAAAATTTTCATTAATGCTAATGATACTGCTGGGTATGATAAATCCAAGGTAGAGTGTTTCAACTGTCACAAGATGGGACACTTTGCCAGAGAGTGTAGAGCATCAATGAACAAGGAGGGTCAGTTTAAAAATCAAGACAACACTAGGAAGCATGGAAACAATGAAGACACATCTTCAAAGGCAATGTTGGCTATAGATGGTGTAGGTTTTGACTGGAGTGATATGGCAGAAGAACAGGTTCAGACAAACATGGCTCTAATGGCGTTTTCAGACTCAATGATAAAACTTGCTCTAAAACTTGTCTAGAAAATTATGAAACTCTTAAGAAACAGTGTGATGATTTAATTGTTAAGCTTAATCAAACTGAATTTATAGCTGCTACTTATAAAAGAGGTTTAGCAACTGTACAAGAACAACTTATCACATATAGAACGAATGAGGTTCTTTTTAGTGAAGAAGTTTTAGTTCTTAAAAGAGAAGTAGCCTGCAAAGACTATGAAATAAATGTACTTAAAAGTGAGTTTGAAAAAGTTAAGCAAGAAAAAGAGGGCATTGAATTTAAAATTGAAAAATTTGATAAAGCCTCAAAAGACCTAGACAAGTTGTTAGGGAGTCAGATAACTGACAAAAGTAAAAAGGGTTTGGGTTATTGTGACAATCCGTCAATTTTAGGTCGTTATTTTATTCGCGAGTATTAATTATAATTTTCATTTTTATGTTAAGTTATGAACTCACGATTAACCGGAAGAAATTAGGGTTTACGTTTGCAAATTGAGTAACGCCAACGAAGAACCGGAGAATCCTACGTTAAGCATCGACATTTATATTTTCAAAATATCGTAGAAATATTTTTATTACATTCGTTTTTATTTCTCGTGTCTCGTACCATTTTTACATTTTACGAAAAACGACTACAAATCGTACCTTTTTAAATATCGAACTTTGAAAATACCCGCATTTGCAAATTGTGGGACAAGTTTTAATAAAAACTCATCCCACTTAACCCTTGTAGGGGCGGCAAAAAGGATCCACAAGGGCTAGCTAAGTGGCCTTCACCCACCATGCCCTTGCATGCAAGACTTTTACAAAAACCAACTAGTGCTTCCATTTTTCTCATAGTTCCTCA
>BQNB010031957.1:0-36091 GCA_026074375.1 Tanacetum coccineum | reverse complement strand
CCTTTCACTGAGATTACCGCTTCTACCCAGAGATCACCTATCATACCTCATCGTCGGGTTATGATTCTATCACCTTGACAGCCTATTCCTTATGGTCGACGGTGCCGCTACCATCTTAATGGGCCGGTACACATGATGACTGCGAGGAAGAGGGTTGGAACGTTACCCACTCATCGTCTTGCTGTGAGACATTTTGCCAATCATTCTTCTTCAGATTCATCATCAGAGGCATCATTAGATTTTCATTCGGATGCTTCATCTGATCCTTCTTCAAGACACTCATTATCAGATCATTCTTCACCAGATTTACTGGGTACTTCGGCGGGGCCATCTCTCAAGAGACGTAGGTCCCCTATGACTTTTGTACCTGCATTATCACTTGTATCCGGAGCTTTATCTCCTGTCTATGCTGATTTGATACCATCGCCTAAGAGAGTTAAGGATTCTGGTTATCTGGCAGATGTAGAGGTTGATCATAGAGAGATTAGTTTGGGGGATGATGCTATTGTCAGGGTTAGTAATGAGCCTCATTTAGAGCAGGATATTGATACAGAGATTCAGGCGGAGATTGACGAGTGTATTGCTTACGCAGATGCTCTTAGGGATAGAGGGATTGATGCTAGAGTTGTAGTTGAGGCTGTTGATCGAGATGAGACAGAGACGGGTGTGAGAGGCCCGATTGAGGACAGAGTTGAGAGGGTTACGCATCCTGTGATGCCAGAGGATATTCATGGGCCTGCTCAGGAGGGAGCAATAGAGGTTATGTATGAGACATTGGGAGATTTGGTTTAAATATTCCATGATCACACT
Source organism: Tanacetum coccineum (assembly GCA_026074375.1). Lineage (NCBI taxonomy): Eukaryota > Viridiplantae > Streptophyta > Magnoliopsida > Asterales > Asteraceae > Tanacetum > Tanacetum coccineum. The sequence continues at coordinate 35,281 of BQNB010031957.1, read as the reverse complement.
CAGACTATCCTAGTCTATCGTATACAGGCTATTGAGGGAGTTCAGATAGAGCAGGGACACAGGATTGTTGGGGTTGAGTCGGTAGTTATTGCTTTGACTGAGAGGATTGATGAGTTAGAGAGGGATAATAGGAGGCTTAAAGACACCGTGAGTGTTGAGAGTCAGAGAGTTGACCGACTCCAGCGCGGCATGTCACGTATGCAGAGAGAGTTGAGGCAGATGCGATGACTTCAATTTTATGATCGAGTGAGAGTTGGAAGACTTGAGGCGTGTGCTAGGAAGCACATAGGCTACCATCCTTAGATATGTTCGTTAGTATTGCAGCATTGCGTAGTAGCGTTTAGTGATAACCGTAGTGTTAGAACTCGTATTTTCTGTATATTGAAACGTTGTGATGTAATCACTAATGTTCGAGGATATGAAATTGGTATTTATCTATGATATGATGTCATGATTTGATTTACTTATGCTCTTGCGTCATGCATTATGGGATTTCCGTGAATATATTTCGATCGTGTATTTTCTATGTGATTAACCGTAAATTTTATTTAATACCGTTAGTGATCTCGCATCACCTAGAAATCTCATCGAGTGTTATGTTGATATGTTATAGGAAGATGCCTAACACCCGATCTGGAGCGTCCATGACTCATGAGGAGGTTGAAGAATTGATTACCCGTCAAGTAGCTGAAGAGATGGAGGCTCGTGAAGCCGCAAGGACCCTTGAACCCCTGAATGAGAATGGGGATGAACAAGAAGGCGAGAACGGAGGAAATGGAAATGGAGGAAACGGAGGAAATGGAAATGGAGGAAATGGAGGAAATGGAAATGGAGGGAATGGAGAAAACGGAAATGGAAATAGAAATGGGAATCATGGTATGAACTATGGAGGTTTCTAAGTTTTGCCAGGTTTGGCTTAGTGCAGTGCCTTTCCAAGACTTCTTGAAGTACAAGCCACAAAATTTCTCAGGAACTAAAGGCGTTGTCGGATTGACCCGCTGGTTTGAGAAAATGGAGACTGTGTTCAATATCAGTAATTGTCCACCGAAGTACCAAGTGAAATATGCTACATGCACATTGTAGGATAGTGCTTTGACTTGGTGGAACTCTCATAAGAGAACCATTGGTGTTGAGGCTGCATATGCCATGAATTGGGTTGAACTGATGAAGTGATGACGACATGTATTGTCCAAGGAATGAAATCCAGAAGATGGAGACTGAATTGTGGAATTTGACCGTGAAAGGAAACGACTTGACTGCTTACACTCAAAGGTTTCAGGAGTTGATTTTGTTGTGTACTAGAATGGTCCCTGATGAAGAAGACATAGTGGAAAGGTTTATTAGAGGTTTACCGGACAACATTCAAGGGAATGTGATTGCTGCGAATCCAGCCAGACTTCAGGATGCTATACGCATTGCTAACCAATTGATGGACAAGAAGGTCTAGGGTTATGCTGAGTGCTGAGAATAAGAGGAGGATGGAGAGTAACCTAAGGGATAACCGTGGACAGCAACCGCCATTCAAGAGGCAAAATACTAGTGGAAAGAATGTGGCCAAGAGCTTAATATTGGCTGGGGAACATCAGAAAGAAGGGGATATGCATGGCGCCACTACTACTGCAACAAGTGCAGGTCTGCACACCTTAAAGGGTTGTGTACTTTGGGTGTGAAACTGTAAGAAGTTGGACATCAGACTAGGGATTGTAGGGTGCTGTTGGCTCAAACACTCAGAGGGGGCTCAGTTGGAAAACAGCAGGTATTATTTGTTATGAGTGTGGTAGACAGGGGTATGTTTGGATGTATTGTCGCTAAGTTGAGGGAATCAGAATAGTGGAAAACCGCAAGAAACAAGAATGGAAAACAAGACTGGAAACCAGACTAAGGTAACGAAAACTTCGGTGGAGAGCATACGCCATTGGTGGATGGAGGAACAAAACCCTGATTCCAACGTTGTCACGGGTACGTTTCTTCTCAATAACTGTTATGGGCCCTTTGTTCTTTTTGATGTTTATCGATTCGGGTGCCGATAGGAAGTTTTGCTGTCGAATCCTTTAGTGCTTTGCTTGATGTTACCTACCAACCAACTTTAGGACCACAAGTTATGCCGTAGAACTTGCGATAGAAAATTTCAGAAACTATTATGGTTCTTAGAGGTTGCACGTTAGGGATTATAGGTCCTCCGTTCGACATAAGATCTAATGCCGTAGAGTTGGTAAGTTTGACGTCAATCATGGTATGGATTGGTTGGCGAAGTACCACGCGTTGATCGTTTGTGACGAGAAGGTTGTTCGTATTCCTTATGGAAATAAGGTGTTGATAATCCAAGGTGGGATAATTGCGACAATGGGAAGTAGTTGAAATATCATATCATGCACGAAGACCCAAAGGTATATTGAGAAAGGATGTCAAGTTTATCTGGCACAAGTTACGTCTAAGAAAGCTGAGGATAAGTCGGAGGAGAGGCGACTTGAGGATGTGCCAATCGTACGGGAATTTCCGGAAGTCCCCCCTTCTTTTTTTTTTTTCCCAGAAGATCTGCCTGGTATTACGCCTGCTCGCATGTTGAATTTCAAATCGACTTTACATCCCTGGTGCCTGCACTGTAACACGTGCTCCGATCGATTTAGCACCAGCCGAAATGCAAGAGTTGTCTACTCAGTTGCAAGAACTTTCCTGATTGAGGATTTATAAGGCGTGTTCCTCGCATGGGGAGCACAGTTTTGTTCTGTCAAGAAGAAAAGATGGTTCTTTTTGGATGTGTATCGACTATCATGAACGAAACAAGCTTACTGTGAAAGAACGATACCCCACTCCGAGGATCGATGATTTGTTTGATCAATTGCAAGGGTCAAGAGTCTACTCTAAGATTGACCTGAGATCTAGTTATCATCAACACATAGTTAGTGAGGAAGACGTTTCAAAGACAGTATTTAGGACCCGGTATGGTCACTACGAGTTCCAAGTAATGCCGTTTGGTTTGACTAACGCACTAGCAGTTTTCATGGACTTGATGAATAGGGTGTGCAAACCCTATCTGGATAGATTCATGATTGTATTCATCGATGATATTTGATCTACGCCAAAGCAGTATAAGTGGCATGACGGCTTCCTTAAGTTGATTCTTGCATTTATTCGAAATGTAAGGAAAGAATTGTACGCCAAGTTCTCAATGTGTGTGTTTTGGCTGTCGAAGGTACAATTCCTTGGTCACGTGATTGATAGTGAAGGCATTCACGTTGATCCCGCGAAGATTGAAGCAATCAAGGATTGGGCGTCGCCCAAGACACCCACCGAGATTCGTCAATTTCTAGGTTTAGCCGGTTACTACTGACGATTTATCAAAGGATTTTAAAAAATCGCTATACCTATGACGAAACTGACTCAGAAAAGTGTGAAGTTTGAATGGGGAGAAAAGGCAGATGCTGCATTCCAGTTGTTGAAGCAAAAGTTTTATAGTGCGCCAATTTTGACTTTACCAAAGGGAAGTGAGAACTTCGTGGTATATTGCGATGCTTCGCATAAAGGGTTGGGCGCGGTTTTGATGCAGAGAGAGAAGGTCATAGCTTATGCATCCCGCCAACTCAAGGTTCACGAGAAGAACTATACCACACACGAGCTAGAGCTTGGTGCAGTAGTGTTTGCCCTGAAAATGTGGAGACATTATATGTACGGTACCAAGTGCGTTGTGTTCACTGATCATAAGAGTTTGCAACACATTCTCGATCAGAAGGAGCTGAATATGAGGCAAAGACGTTGGTTAGAATTGTTGAGCGACTACGAATGTGAGATTCGATATCACCCAGGAAAGGCGAACGTGGTGGCTGATGCCCTGAGTCGAAAGGAAAGAAGCAAGCCGCTACGAGTTCGAGCCATGGTTTAGACTAATAGGGTTAATCCTTCCTAAGCAGATTTTGGAATGCTCAATCAGAACCAAAGGAAGAGAACTTCTCAAACGAAGATTTGCGTGGCATGATTAACAAGTTAGAACCTCGCACTGACGGAACGTTATGCTTAAACAATAAAAGTTGGATTTGGTGGGTCTTTGGTGATTTAAGGGCCTTGATTATGCATGAGTCGCATAAGTCAAAGTATTCCATCCACCTGGTATGGGATATGGATGTTCAGACTTGAATAAGTTATATTGGTGGCCTAACATGAAAGCAGAAATTGCCACTTATGTCAGCAAGTGTTTAACATGTGCAAAGGTTAAGATAGAATATCAGAAACCATCTGGTTTGTTGGTTCAACCAGAGATCCCACAATGGAAATGGGAGAACATAACAATGGACTTTGTGACTAAACTGCCGAGGACAGCGGCTGGGCAAGACACGATTTGGGTAATCGTTGATCATCTCACTAAATCTGCTCATTTCTTGCCTATGAGAGAAGATGACACGTTAGAAAAATTGATGAGACAATACTTGAAGGAAGTAGTCTCAGAGCATGGAGTACCGGTTTTCGATCACTCTGATTCTGCGATGGATATATTTACTTCACATTTTTGGAAGTCTCTACATAAAGCATTAGGTACTCGATTGGATATGAGTACAGCCTACCATCTAGAGACCGATGGTCAGAGTGAGAGAACCATTCAAACGTTAGAGGATATGTTACGTGCCTGTGTACTCGACTTTGGAAAAGGTTGGGATAAACACTTACCGTTGGTAGAATTTTCGTATAACAACAGTTACCATACCAGCATTAAGGCTGCTCCGTTTGAGGCGTTGTATGGGCGCAAGTGTCGATCACCTATCTGTTGGGCTGAAGTTGGAGGACAATAGTTCACTGGCCAGGATTATTAGAGACAACGAGAGAATTGTTCAAATCAAGAGCCATATCACTCAGCACGCCGTGATCTTCAAAAGAGCTATGCCGATTGTTAAGGACAAAAAACTCTTGAGTTTAAAGTAGGAGATTAAAGGTTCTGTTGAAGTGTCTCCTTGGAAAGGAGTAATACGTTTCGGCAAACGGGGAAAGCTGAACCCTCGTTATATTGGACCTTTTAAGATCATTGCCAAAGTAGGAACCGTTTGCTATCGTCTAGAACTTCCAGAGAAGTTGAGTAGAGTTCATAGTACGTCGTACGTCTCGACTATGAAGAAATGATGCTGATGTAAACCGCTTGCTATACCATTGTGATGAGATCCAAAGTTGATGACAATTTGAGTTTCATCTAAGAAAGAACCTGTCGAGATTATGGACCGTGAGGTCAAGCATCTGAAGCAGAGCCGTATTCCGATTGTCAAGGTACGCTGGAACTCCAAGAGAGGTCCTGAGTTCACCTGGGAGCGTGAAAACCAAATGCAAAAGAAATACCCGCACCTTTTCACCAACTCTGCACCCGCCGCAGAGGTTGCGACCAAAGCTTTGAGGACAAAGCTTCTTTAACGGGGAAAGAATGTGACAACCCGAGAATTTCCGTTCAATAAAGTAGCCGTTTCCATGTAGAAATTTGAATTTTTAAAAGTTTCGTTAAGCTTTTCCGTTTAGCCGGGAAGTTATTTCGTTATTATCTGAGAATCGTCTCCGGGAGCGAACCGAGATACCAAACGTTGTAGTATTTTGTCTATAGCCACGTTTTTATGTTTTAGAGCAAAATTTAAAATTTCGTAATTTTTCGTGTTACCGTTACTCGTTTTGTTATTTACGTGATCCATGGAATTTAACTACACTTTGTTATGCATGCAAGACCTTGGAAATAAATTCATCAACTAGCACTATGATCCTAGAATGTGGGAAATTATTTTTGGTCCCCCCTTTGCTTTGATTCCAACCGGTTACACATGCATATACACGCATAGGATCCAAAATTTTGAAATGAAATGCCTAGACAAACTTCCATCTTATTTGGAACAACCTTGTACCATGTGAAATTGTGATTTGAGGATCATATTGGTCCCCCTTTTGCCTTGTCTCCTAGCCATGGCACACACTAATGTGTGTGTGTGTGTGTGTGTAAACTTTGTATACATATCCAAGTTACATCTCATTTTCATTCTCATTCATTTCATTCACACACAAAATTCATTTTCTCTTTCTCTCTCTCTCAAACCCACGAACCAACAAACACCTACATAAATCCATACATTTTTCATCTTTGATCATTTACATTTGAAGATATATTGTTCGTGTTGATTGTTATTTCATCCGGGTAGTTTGTAAAACAACGTTTGGGTTGTTCTTAGTTTTTATTCACCTTTCATCGTGTTTCTTTGTAAGTCATCTTTACTTTTTCATAAATATGTTGTACTTTTGCATTCGTATGATCATTCCGAACAAGGTGTACAAAGCAGATCGTTGTGAAAATCATTATCTAGTTTTCTATAAAACTACAAGTCTCAAAGTTTAATATTTTGTTTATAAATGGAAGAAAATAAAAAGTAGTTGTACTTTTGCATTTAAAAGTTCATTGTGACTATGTTGATATATATATATTGCTATTATTACGGCTATATCGATTATTTAAAGATTTATCGTATGTTGAGTTAAATATCGTTGGCGAAGAGATTAAGTTAGATGTTGGATTTGTTGTAAGCGTAAGTTGAATGTCGTAAAGGTTTAGGTTTAAGAACGGATTTGTTGCGATATTTGAGGTGTTGTCGAAAATAGATCGGATATGCTTTCGAGTCAATAAAAGATGTACTTTGTAAAACGGATATTTTCACGAGTCGAGGTTGATAAAAATGGAAAGTCGATATTTTTAGAAAGGTCATGCCGAAATTTCGTAAACTTTATAAAAACGTCGAAAATATACTTTTATTATCAAACTCATGATAAAACAACATTTTTAGTTATTGAGTCAACAGTGATGTGTCGGGACACTAAAAGACGAAATATACTAAAAGATGAAATACACTAAAAGACGAAATGCACTAAAAGACGAAATACACTAAAAGACGAAATACACTAAAAGACGAAATACACTAAAAGACGAAATACACTAAAAGACAAAATATACTAAAAGACAAAATGTACTAAAAGACAAAATACACTAAAAGACAAAATATTTTCTAAGATGTTTTGAAGTGTCGAGACTTGTCAAAACTTATAACTTTCGAAAGTACGTTTTAAAAAGGGATACGCCGTGTCTACTCGTGCTCGGATGATCAGTTCTTGCGTTAAGCGTTATTCGTTGTACATCATTCTTAAACGACGACTATATGATAGGTTGTCGCTAGAACCGTGAGATTCATTTTCACTTGATTGATTCCTTTTGATCCACTACCCGTATAAGGTGAGTTCATAGCCCCACTCTTTTACTCGTTTTGACTAAATGTTTTATAACTTGGGGTGAGAAACATTGCTTGTTTTTAAAACTGGACACAAGTACTTTGCGTGAGATTTTCCCTGTTTACGTGTTGCCTAATGATATTTGCTTAATTGTATATATTAAATACCCGGGATTTTGCCAAATAAAAGCCAGGAAATGCCCAAAAGAATAGAAAAAGTGTGCTTTTGTGTCTATTGTGCAGGAAAGGATAAAAAGGACAAAAAGAAGCAAAAACAGTCAAAAACCGACAAGGATATATGTCATTCCGTACTGGTTAGGTTGTCGTTGGTCGTAACACCTGGAGGGCAAACAAATACTTATAGCAATGTAATGCTCAATTACGTAATTAGCTTCATGGTCATGAGTCTTACTGCAATGTAAATACTTTTTTATGTGAAGTTGTATCGTTATAACTGTCGCATACACTTCTTGATACTTGTGATCCCACTATAAAACTTTTGAACTAAACCTATGATTTCACTCAACTTATGTTTATGTTTTAAGCAAGTTTTTTCTAGTGCTAGCATGGATGATGTTGCTTGACCTATTGAAGCCTATTTGCCTGTACCGACCAGGCTTACCAGAGATTTATCTATGTCTTTAAATACCGTTGTTGAACTTATTTAAGCTTCCGTATTTTAACTTTGAATCTTTTAAATTTAATCAATGTAAAACTTATTATTATTATTTTAAAACTTTGCAACGGTGTTTATTTTTCAAAACGTCCTCTGAAAAAGGTACTTGAAAAAATAAACACCGTTGCAAGGTTTTTAAATAATAATAAAAGTTTTTACATTGATTAAATTTAAAAGATTCAAAGTTAAAATACGGAAGCTTAAATAAGTTCAACAACGGTATTTAAAGACATAGATAAATCTCTGGTAAGCCGGTACAGGCAAATAGGCTTCACATAAGTCAAGCAACATCATCCATGCTAAGCACCTAAGAAAAACATGCTTAAAACATCAACATAAAGTTGAGTCAATTCATAGGTTTAGTTCAAACGTTATTATAGTGGATCACAAGATATCAAAGTGTATGCGACAGTTATAACATATACGAACTTCACATAGAAAAAGTATTTACATGCATAAGCCATGACACTGATGCTAAATACGTAAGTTTTAGCAATGTACAATGCTATTATTATTTGTTTGCCCTTCCAGGTGTCCGACCAAAGACAACCTAACCAGTACGACATGACATATATCCGTTTATCGGGCGCCCTTGGGTAGTGAGCGCTACACACACACGATAGGGAGATTAGTCCCAATAGATCTATTTATTTATTCGTGTTCCCTCGACCGGTCCTCCAGTCAAGAGATTGAGAGTTCATGATAGTTCGGGCAGTAGTGGTCTAAAAGCTACTTAGGCAACACGTAAACAAGGAAAATCTCACGTAAAGTACTTGTTCCATTTTAAAAACATCAATGTTTCTCACCCCAAGTTATAAAACATTTATCAAAACGATAAAAGGAGTGGGGCCATGAACTCACCTTAACGTAGTGGATCCCCCCCAAAAAAAAAAGGAATTCAATTAAGTGAAAAATGAATCTCACGTTCTAGCGACAACCTATCATAAGTAGTCTGTCGTTCAGAAGATGTACAACGAATAACGCTTAACACAAGAACAACATTCGAGCATGGTCGTCAACTACCACTCGGACGCGCTGAGTCCTTTTCGACCACGTACTTCGATATTATAATTTTGACAAGTCTTGACGCTTTGAAACCTCTTCAAAAAGTCTTTCATTCTTTGAGTGTATTTCACGTCTTTTAGTATATTTTGTCTTTTAGTGCATTTCGTCTTTTAGTGTATTCTCGTCTTTAGTGCATTTCATCTTTTAGGTGCATTTCAACTATTTAGTGCATTTGTCTTTTAGTGCATTTCATCTTTTAGTGTATTTCGTCTTTTAGTGTGTTTCGTCTTTTAGTGTCCCGACACATAAACGTTGACTCAATAACTAAAAATGTTGACCTAAACTCGACACTTACGTTTTTCTGCGTTTTATCATAAGTTTGATAGTAAAAGTATATTTTCGACGCTTTTATAAAGTTTACAAAATTTTGACATGACCTTTCTAAAATATCGAATTTCCATTTTTATCAACCTCGACTCGTGAAAATATCCGTTTTTCAAAAGTACATCTTTTATTGACTTGAAAGAATATCCGATCTATTTTCGACAACACCTCAAATATCGCAACAAATCCGTTCTAAACCTAAACCTCTTCGACATTTAATTAACGCTTCCAACAAATCCAACATCTAACTTAATCTCTTTGCCAATAATACTTAAACTTAATATACGATAAATCTTAAATAAACGATATAGCCGTAGTGATAACAATATATATATCAAAATTGTCACAACGAACTTTTATCACAAAATTCAACTACTTTTATTTCTTCCATTTATAAACAAAAGAATAAACTTAAAGACTGTAGTTTTGATAGAAAAATAGATAATGATTTCACTACGATCCGCTTTATACAATTTGTTCGGAACGATCAACGATGGCAAAAAGTACAATTTATTTATGAAAAAGTAGAGATGACTTACAAAGAAACACGACGAAAGATGATTAGAAACTAAGAACAACTCAATCGTTGTTTTATAATATACCCGGATGAAATAACAATCAACTCGAACAATATATCTTCAAATGGTTGATCAAAGATGAAAAAAAATGTATGGATTTGTGTATGTTTGTTGGCGTCCGAACTCAAGAAAGAAGGGGAAAAAAGAGTGAACAAGAGTAGTTATTTTTCTAGTGAAGAAATAGTTTAAGAGTAAATGACAATAATGAGATTGTGGTTTATATTGGCATTAGATGGATCCCTAGACTTGGGTCTTGCTTTGTCGACCAAGGTGCAAGGGAGAAAGGGGGATGAGAGCATAGAAGGACCTTGTACAAGACATTTTGTAGGAGGTTTGTTTAATTTGTATCAATTTTCAAAAAAATAGAATCCTAAGCTAAGAGTGTGTGTGACCGGTTACGATCAAGGAAAAAGGGGGGGGACCAAAAGTGGCTTCCACCTATTCTAAGAATATCATGCCAAGCCTGTATTAATTTCAAGAGATACAATGCCACAAGTATAGATATAAACCAAAACACTTATCACGGTATATAACGAAACAAGTAACGTCATCACGAAAAATACTAAAATTTTAAATATTGCTTAAAAACAAAAAACGGGCTATTGCCAAAATACTTCCACGTTTGTGTGCTCCGGTTTCGCTCCCCGGATAACGAATTCCAATAATAACGAAACAACTTCCGTTTAAACGTAAAGCTACCCGAAACTTTTAAAAATTCAAATTTCTAAACAGAAACCTATTTTTATTAAACGAAATTCTAGGTTGTCACATGCTCTTTAAGCTTTACCTAAAAGCTTAGGACGCAACCTCTGCAGCGGTTGCAGAGTTGGTGAAAGGTTCGGGTATTTCTTTGCATTTGGTCCATTCACATTCCCAGTTTAGAAATCAGGACCTCTCCTGAGTTCCAGCGTAATTGACAATCGGAATACGACTCATGCTTCCGACCTTGACCTCAACGGTCCAAATCTCGACGGGTTCTTCGATGAAGTTCAGTTTGTCATCAACTTGGATCTCATCCAATGGTATAGCAAACGGTTTATCAGCCATGCATTTCTTCAACTTTGAGACGTAAAACGTACTATGAACTCTACTCAACTTCTCTGGAAGTTCTAGACAATAGGAAACGGTTCCTACTTTGGCAATGATCTTAAAAGGTTCAATATAACGAGGGTCAGCTTTCCCCCTTGCCGAAACTATTACTCTTTTCCATGGAGAGACTTTCAACATGCATTATCTTCCTACTTGAACTCAAAAGGTTTTCATCTTACATCGGCATAGCTCTTTTGACGATCACGGGCGGCTTGGATATGGCTCTTGATTTGAACTATTCTCTCAGTTGTCTCGTGGATGATCTCTGGGCTAGTGAGCTAACTGTCCCCAACTTCAGCCCAGCAGATGGGTGATCGACACTTGCGCCCATACAATGCCTTTATAGAGCAGCCTTAATGCTGGTATGGTAACTGTTGTTATACGAAAATTCTACCAACGGTAAGTATTTATCCCAACCTTTTCCAAAGTCGAGTACATAGGCACGTAACATATCCTCTAACGTTTGAATGGTTCTCTCACTCTGACCATCGATCTCTGGATGGTAGGCTGTACTCATATCCAATCGAGTACCTAATGCTTTATGTAGAGACTTCCAAAAATGTGAATTAAATTTTCCATCGCGATCAGAGATGATCAAAACCGGTACTCCATGTTTTGAGACTACTTCCTTCAAGTATTGCCTCGTCAATTTTTCTAATGTGTCATCTTTTCTCATAGGCAAGAAATAAGCAGATTTAGTGAGACGATCAATGATTACCCAAATCGTGTCTTGCCCAGCCGCTGTCCTCGGCAGTTTAAGTCCTCAAAGTCATTGTATGTTCTCCCATTTCCATTGTAGACTCTAGCTGAACCAACAACCAGATGGTTTTTGATATTCTATCTAACCTTTACACATGTTAACACTTGCTACATAAGTGGCAATATTCTGCATCATGTATTAGGCACCAATATAACTTCTTCAAGTCCTGCTACATCTTATCCGATCTAGGGTGGATAGAATACTTCGACTTATGTGTGGTATAGTTCTTCTCGTGAACCTTGAGTTGGCGAGATGCGTAAGCTATGACCTTCTCTTTTTGCATCAAAACCGCGCCCAACCCTTTATGCGAAGCATCGCAATATACCACGAAGTTCTCACTTCCCTCTGGTAAAGCCAAAATCGATGCACTACACAACTTTTGCTTCAATAACTTGAATGCAGCTTCTGCCTTTTCTCCCCATTCAAACTTCACGCTCTTCTGAGTCAGTTTTGTCATAGGTCTAGCGATTTTTAAAAAGCCTTCGATAAATCGTCGGTAGTAACCGGCCAAACCTATAAATTAACAAATCTCGATGGGTGACTTGGGTGACGCCCAATCCTTGATTGCCTCAATCTTCGCGGGATCAACGTGAATGCCTTCACTATCAATCATGTGACCAAGAAATTGTACCTTCGACAGCCAAAATTCACACTTTGAGAACTTGGCGTACAATTCTTCCTTCTTTAATAAATTCAAGATTAACTTAAGGTGTCCTTCATGCTCCTTTCTGCTTTTGGAGTAGATCAAAATGTCATCGATGGATACAATCACGAATCTATCTAGATATGGTTTGTACACCCCATTCATCAAGTCCATGAAAACTGCCTGTGCGTTAGTCAAACCAAACAGCATTACTTGGAACTCGTAGTGACCATAGCGGGTCCTAAATGCTGTCTTTGAATTTCCTTCCTCACGAAACTCAGAGTTGATGATAAACCAGATCCAGGTCGATCGAAGAGTAGAACGCTTGACCCTTGCAATTGATCAAACAAATCGTCGATCCTCGAAAGTGGGTATCGGTTCTTCACAGTAAGCTTGTTCAGTTCACGATAGTCGATACACATCCGAAAAGAACCATCTTTCTTCTTGACAAACAAAACCGGTGCTCCTTAGGGTGAGGAACTACGTCTTATAAATCCTTTGTCAGAAAGTTCTTGCAACTGAGTGGATAACTCTTGCATTTTGGCTGGTGCTAATCGATACGGTGCTCGTACTACAGGTGCAGCACCAGGGACTAAGTCGATTTGAAATTCAACTTGTCGAGCAGGTGGTAATGCAGGCAGATCTTCTGGAAAGACTTTCGGAAATTCCCGTATGATCGGTACGTCCTCAAGTTGCCTCTCCTCCGACTTATCCTCAGCTTTCTTGGACGTAACTTGTGCCAGATAAACTTGACATCCTTTCTCAATATACCTTTGGGTCTTCGCGCACGATATGATATTCAACATACTTACCGCGATCGCAATTATCACTCAGATTAATCACACTTATTCATAAGAATACAAACAACCTTCTCATACCAAACTGAATCAATGCGTGGTACTTCGCCAATATCCCATACCAATATGACGTTCAAAACTACCAAGCTCTACGGGCATTAGATCTATGTCGAACGATGACCTAATAATCCTAACGGGCAGACCTCTAAGAACAATATTCTGTTTTGAAATTCTTCCATCACAAGTTCTACGGCATAACTTTGGTCTAAAGTGGTTGGTGCAACAGCAACATCAAGCAAAGCACTAAAGGTAGTCGACACAAAACTTCTATCGGCACCCGAATCGAATAACATAGAAGCATAACAGTTATTGAGAAGGAACGTACCCGTGACAACGTTGGAATCAGGGTTTGTTCCTCCTCCACCAATGGCGTAAGCTTTCGCCGTAGCTTCGTTACCTCCAGTCTGGTTTCCAGTCTTGTTTCCATTCTTGTTTCTTGTCTGGTTTCCACGGTTCTGATTCCTCAACTTAGGACAATCCCTCCTGAAATGTCCTGGTCTTCCACACTCATAACAAATAATACCCTGCTGATTTCCAACTGGAGCCCTCTGAGTGTTTGGAGCAATAGCAGCCCTACAATCCCTAGTCTGATGTCCAACCTTCTTACAGTTTCCACACCTCATAGTACACAACCCTTCATGGTGCAACCTGCACTTATTGCAGTAGGGTAGTGGCCCAGCATACCCCTTTCTTTCATTGTTCCCAGCCGTATAAGCTCTGGCCACATTCTGCCCACTAGTATTTTGCCTCTTGAACGGCGGTTGCTGTCCACGGTTATCCCTTAGGTTACTTTCCATCCTCCTCTTATTCTCAGCACTCCTTGCAGCATAACCTTGGACCTTCTTGTCCATCAATTGGTTAGCAATGCGTATAGCATCCTGGAGTCTGGCTGGATTCGCAGCAATCACATTCCCTTGAATGTTGTCCGGTAAACCTCCAATAAACCTTTCCACTCTGTCTTCTTCATCAGGGACCATTCTAGTACACAACAAAATCAACTCCTGAAACCTTTGAGTGTAAGCAGTCAAGTCGTTTCCTTTCACGGTCAAATTCCACAACTCAGTCTCCATCTTCTAGATTTCATTCCTTGGACAATACACTTCTGTCATCAACTTCATTAGTTTAACCCAATTCATGGCATATGCTGCCTCAACACCAACGGTTCTCTTATGAGAGTTCCACCAGGTCATAGCATTGTCCTGCAGTGTGCATGTAGCATATTTCACTTGATACTTTAGTGGACAATTACTGATATTAAACACAGTCTCCATTTTCTCAAACCAGCGGGTCAATCCGACAACGCCTTCAGTTCCTGAGAAATTATGTGGCTTGCACTTCAAGAAGTCTTGGAAAGTGCACTCTCTAGCCACTGGCATGAAACCTCCATAATTCATACCATGATTCCCATTTCTGTGTCCATTTCCTCCATTTCCGTTTTCTCCGTTTCCTCCATTTCCATTTCCTCCGTTTCCTCCAATTCCATTTCCTCCGTTCTCGCCTTCTTGTTCATCCACATTCTCATTCAGGGGTTTAAGGGTCCTTGCGGCTTCACGAGCCTCCATCTCTTCAGCTACTCGGCGGTTAACCAATTCTTCAAACTCCTCACGAGTCATGGACGCTCCAGATCGGGTGTTAGGCATCTTCCTACAACATATCAACATAACACTCGATGAGATTTCTAGGTGATGCGAGATCACTAACGGTATTAAATAAAATTTACGGTTAATCACATAGAAAATACACGATCAAAATACATATTCACGGAAATCCCATAATTGCATGACGCAAGAGCATAAGTAAATCAAATCATGACATCACATCACATCATAGATAAATATCAATTTCATATCATCGAACATAAGTGATTACATCACAACGTTTCAAAATACAGAAAACAGTTTCTAATAATAAGGTCAGCGTACTAGACGCTACTGATTCGATAACACAAATGAACACATCTAAAGGACGTATAGCCTATGTGCTCTCCTATACACCCTCGAGTCCTGTCCAAACACTCTACAAATCGTCATAAAATCGATGTCGTCGCATCTGCGCAACTTCTCTCTACATACAGACAATAGCAGCGCTGAAGTCGGTCAACTCTCTGACTCTAAACACTCACGATGCCTCTAAGCCTCTTGTTATCCCTCTCCAACTCAGCAACCTTCTCAGTCAAAGCAGTGACTGTCGACTCAACCCCAACAATCCTATGTCCTGCTCTCTCTGAACTCCCTCAATAGCCTGTATACGATGGACTGGGATAGCCTGAGTGTGATCATGGAACCTCTGAACCAAATCTCCCAATGTCTCATACATAACCTCTACTGCTCCCTGAACCCTACCTGGCAGGCTCAGGAATATCCTCTGGCATCGCAGGATGCGTAACCCTCTCAACTCTAACCTCAACCGGGCCTCTCACACCCGTCTCTGTCTCATCTCGATCAAATCAGCCTCAAACTACAACTCTGGCATCAATCCTTATCTATCCCAAAGAGCATACTGCGTTAAGCAATACACTCGTCAATCTCCGCCTGAATCTGGATCAATATCCTGCTCTAAGTGAGGCTCATCACTACCCTGACAATAACATCATCTCTCAAACTAATCTCTCTATGATTAACCTCTACATCTGCCAGATAACCAGAATCCTTAATTCTCTTAGACGATTGGATATCAAATCACACGACAGGGAGATAAAGCTCCGAACAGGTGAAATGCAGTACATCCGTCCGTGGGGGGGAACCCCTACATTCATCTTGCGAGATGGCCCCGCAGAAGTACTCGGTAAATCAAGAGAAGAATGATCTGACAATGAGTGCCCCGATGAAGAATCAGATGAAGCATCTGAATGAAAATCTGATGATGCCTCAGATGATGAATCTGAAGAAGAATCTCGAGCTGAATCATCTGGAGAAAAATTATTCCTGAGAGAATATCAACAGGATGTCCTACATCAAGCTGCAGAACAAGAAAACTGTCCAAAACCCTCTTCCTCGCATTCATCAAATGTATCGGCCTATTAGGATGGTAGTGTTACTCGACCAAGAGATAGGCCTGTCCAGAGTGATATAGAATCATAACCCACGACAGGTATATAGGTATCTCTGGTAAAAGCGGTAATCTTAGTGAAAAGGCGTACATGGTAGTGATGGTGTGTATCAGGTGTAGTACACTGTCTGTGTGATCATCATCCGATGATAAAATTGGAGATAGGCTCTAGTAATGTAGGTAGAATGGTGCTGATGATGAACCTCAGATGGGACCATAACTCTGAATCAGATGCATGAGAATTAATCAGGAAAGCTGGTGTATAGTTCTGGGTATGGTGTATAGTAGGTGCTATGATAGGTGTCTCTGTGGGTATCACTGGTGTTGTCAGTCTGAGTAGCAGGTGGAGTAATCACTGGTGTGGTGTCGGGAATAGTAGTAGGGATAGTACCGAACAAGATCACTCGTCCAGCAGGGTTCCCCACCTAACCCTCTGGATGAATCCGACAGAAACGATATAACTGAAATAGCATAACCTCATAAGCAAAGTCCATATTAATCATCTTTATCAACCATGAGCAAGATTGCAAAAATAATTGAATGGGTGAATGATAACATGGATGAATGCAAAATGAATGAAATGAAATGAGTATCGAGCACACGGTCATGATAGGAATGAAATAAGAAATACTTAAAAATATTAGATATACTTAGTATTAATACATATATATTAAATACTAGTACTGTAGTATATTTATAGTGACGTACAGGTAGGGTCACGTAAGGCCATAATCACGTAGGATCACATACTTGGTATAGTACCAGACCTAGTTTAACTACCCCTGTTCTCTATAACCCGTTGTGCTCTTCATACCAAAACTGTCACACCCCCAGACGGGCCTGGAACGAATACGTGTCCGGAGATACTTGACTTTATTGAGCAATCTCAAGTCACAAAGCATAAAGAACGACCTCTAGGGTACGGTTTTGAAAAATAAACACCGTTGCAAAGTTTTTAAAATAATAATAATAAGTTTACATTGATTAAATTTAAAAAGATTTCAAAGTAAAATGCGGAAGCTAAATAAGTTCAACAACGGTATTTAAAGACAAAGATACATCTTCTATTAAACCCGTGTACAAGCGAAATAGACGTTCACATAAGATCAAGCAACTCATCCATGCTAATACACTAAGAAAAACATGCTTAAAAACGTCAACATAAGTTGAGTGATTTCAATAAGGTTTAGTAATCAAACGTGTTATAGTGGACCACCACAAAATATTAAAACGAATGCGACAGTTAAAAACAAATACAACTTCACATAAAAAGTATTTAAGTATGCACTAGAGCTCATGACACTGAATCTAATTACGCAAGATAGCATGTACATTGCTATAAAGTATTTGTTTGCCCCTTCCAGTGTGTCCGAACCAAACACCTATATCGTACGACATGACATATATTCCCGTTTATATCGGGTGCCCCGTGTGTAGTACGCTACTCCCCGGGAATAGGGATAATTAGTTAGACCCAAGTAGATATATTTTAATTCATTCCGCGGCTCTCATAAGATCAGGACCGGTCCCTTCCAGTCAAGAGATTGACAGTGTTTCATGAAGTTTCGGGCAGTATTGTCCTAAAAGCTACTTAGGCAACAACGTAACAGGGAAAAGCTCACGTAAAGTACATGGTCCAGTTTTAAAAATAAGCATGTCTCTCACCCCAAGATTATATAAAACATTTAATCAAAACGTGTAAAGAGTGGGGCTATGAACTCACCTATACGGGTAGTGGATCAAAGGAAATACAATACCAGTGAAAATGAATCTCACGTGTTCTAGCGACAACCTATTCATAAAGTGGCTCGTTAAGAATGAAATGTTACAACGAATAACTCTTAACACAAAACTGATCATATCCGAGCACGAGTACAACACGCGTATCCCTTTTAAAACATACTTTCGAAAGTTATAAGTTTTGACAAGTCCTCGACGTTTAGAACATCTTACAAAAATATTTTGTCTTTTAGTGTATTTTTAGTCTTTTTTAGAGTATTTCGCCTTTTAGTGAATTTCATTCTTTAGTGTATTTCATCTTTTAGTGTATTTCGCTTTAGTGTATTTCGTCTTTAGCTATATTCGTTCTTTATTGTCCTGACACAGTCAAACAGTTGACTCATCGCCCAAAAATGGTTGACCTAATAGCACTCGACACATAACGTTTTTCTACATTTTATCCGTAAGTTTTGATAATAAAAGTATACTTTTCGCTCTTTTATAAAGTTTATGAAATTTCGGCATGACCTATAATAAAAAAATTGACTTTCCATTTTATCAACCTCGACACGTGAAAAACATCCGTTTTACAAAAGTCAATCTTTTATTACTCTAAAGAATATCCGATCAATTTTCGACAACACCGCAAATATCGCCACAAAATCCCGTTCTAAACTAAACCTTCTTCGACATTCAATTTACGCTTACAAAAACAACATATCCAACATCTAACGTTAATCACTTCGCCAACATATTTATAAGTCTTAAATAAATGATATAGCCGTAGTAATAACAATATATATATATCAAAATAGTCACAACGAACTTTTATGCCACAAAAATAACAACTACTTATATGTTCTTTCATTATAAACAAAAAGATAAACTTAAGACTTGTCATTGTAAATAGAAAAGATAGATAATGATTTTTTCACAACGATCCGCCTTTATACTCCTTAGTTCGGAATTTATTAACGAATGCAAAAGTACAAACTAATATATGAAAAAGTAGAGATGACTTACAAAGAAACACGACGAAAGATGATTAGAAATCAAAAACAACCCAAACGTTGTTTTATAATATACCCAAATGAAATAACAATCAACTCGAACAATATATCTTCAAATGGTTGATCAAAGATGAAAAAATAAATGGAGTTGTGTGTGTGTGTTTGATGGTTCGGACAAAGAGAGAAGAAAAGAAAGAGAAGTAAAGTTTATGTGTGTGTATGGAATGAATATGAATGAGATGCAAATGAATGAGGTGATATATATAAGGCTATTCCACCCATAAATTATCACAACACATACATGTGTGTGCTTGAACCATCAGACAAGGGGGGGGGGGGGGGGCAACACAAAGGGACCTAATTTGATGCTCCCAATAAATCCTAGTGTGTACATGTTTCTTACCATATTTCATGCTAAACTTGTCTAGGATTTCAAAATATAAAGATGGTATCCCATGTGATAGGTGTTGGTGGATAATCGGTTATGACAAGCCAAGGGGGGGGGGGGGGACCAAAAAAAATAATTTCCCACATTCTAGACACTATGTGCTTTCAAAAACATTTTTAATTTCCAAAGCCCTTTACATGCACATTGCTATGAATAGATTAAAACGCACATTACGCAAATAACGAAACGAGTAACGGTAACACGGAAAATTACGAAATTTTAAACATTGCCTTAAAACAGAAAACGCGCCTAATGGCCAAATACTACAACTTTGGTGCCACACGGTTCCGCTCCCGGTGATGATTCTCAGATACTAACGCAACAACTATTCCCCGGACTAAAACGGTAAAGCTAACGAAAACATTTAAAAATTCAATTTTCTACACAGAAATGGCTAATTTACTGAACGGAAATTCTCGAGTTGTCACACATCACATCGAAGAAGCATCTGATGGGTCATGAAATCTTTAATGGAAAAACCGAAAGCATCAAATTCAACGGTACAATTATTATCATGAACAAACTGACGAACATAAATTAAAATTTTCACTATGTTAGGGATTATAAGAACATTATTAAGATGAAGGGGTCTATGAGGCGTTGGCAAATCACTATGTCCAGAGTTAGTGACAGGTATAGTATAACTGACACCAACCCGAGACAAATGATATATACACCCATTTAAAAATCACTAAGACAGTAGAACTGAAACATTAAGGTGAGACCTCTCACTTTTATCCATGTCCAATTGCCCGAAGTAAGTATCCAACGAGTGTCATGGCATTAAAAGCATTATGCAATATAGTGTCTTGTCCCACAAGTTGACCCGAATGACCCATATGAGCCGGCTGGCCCGACTGATGAACCTAAACTGGCTGATAACCCGACTGACATGGAACCAACTGACCGGCTGATCGGTATGAACCAGTTGGAACTGGTTGATGGGCCTGACCCGGGTAACACATTAGGACCTGATCCAACTGATAATTGAACTGGGGTGGAGTGTAATGAAACAACTTGGGTCGGATATGAGTAAAACTGTGCCAGATTTGATACATGCTGAGCCGACTGGAAGCTCACATGTTGGGCCGGCTATGTGATACCTGGTGGACAATTAAAAGATGCAAAAGGGTGTGCTGGTTCACTGGATGTCGTATGAAGAACCACAAGATTGGTATTAACCAAATATCCACTTAACATTTTTCCACCAGTGGGGCTTAGTATTCTAATATGTGAATAGTGGTAGGGTTTATGGCAAGGGTTTGTTTTAGAATAGGGTTTCAGTTAAGCTGTTAACAACACCACAACGTACAGCAACAAATATTAAATAAAACAGCATATAATAAACAACGAAGCATAACACAATATATATCAACGTGTAAAAACAGCAACAATCAAAAGATAACCGTGGTAACAAATTAACACCACAAAGATCGACTAAGGGGAAGTCGAATGATAATAACATACCAACAACAATGACCGCAACAACAAAAGCAACAAAAAAAGATAAGTCGACTGGTTGAAGAATGAAACCAACGATCGACTATAAAAAATTAAGGTTTGTTTAGGTTTCTAAGGGATCGGCTCTTGATACCATGTAAGTTTGGTGAATGTGAAATGTCTTAATATTGATGATATGGAACATTAATAAAGGTAACACATGAAAATTCTAAAGTTGTAACTTGAATCCAAGCTACAACAATGACAGAAATATACACGACAAGTAACACCGTCTAGTGATTTGTTTGTGTTTACTTTATGCATTTTGGATGGTACATTGATGGTAGTTTTATAAGATTTTGTCACGGGAAAAGATTAAAGATATCCAAACCCTAGTATGACAATCCTCAAAGATTTTTGTACACAAGCAATTCAATCATTAACAATATAGTGCAAACAATTCAACTGCGACACGAGAAACATTAAAGATAATCACAACCCTAAACTATCTGGTTTTTAACCAATTGATATAGTGATTAATAAATAAATTTAAAAACATTGTCGAAAAAAATTCATATAAATGTAAATCAATGTTACTTTGCACGTTTCGTACGTAGAATGAAATTACATTTCAACCAAACCCAATGCTTTTTTAAACGTGCAAGACATGAGATTACATTTTAAGTATATATTAAGTCTCATTAATTCAAAATCAATTTAGCAATTTTATCCTCAAGTTTCCAGTAAGAATGAAACGGTCAAACAAATGAACAATCAATATATAACAATAATCGAATTATATCATAACATGCAAACCAAATTCGATGAATTCCTATGCTCGGGTTCAAGAAAAATTCGAGAGATCAACTACGGGTCAAACCATAACCAAAATATATGACTCCCCACTTGCTTTTTGACCTTGTCTAAAGCAAGCAGAACCCTTAATAGTCTTAAAATCAACAAGCAGTTTATGGTTTTAGTCGACTTTCGAGCCCAAAAACTCCTAGAAGGAGTATTCCCCGACCTTTAGCAGTAAACAACAAAGTCTGTTGGCCTATGATTGTGACCACTAGCAAAATTTGTGGCTTCCAATTCGATTCAGAGTGGCGGGAAACAAATTTTTAGTGCAACAAGGTTAAACAAGTCATAAACTCAAAGAAAACCAGCATAAAGACTAGGGGTTTCATTGAATTTTGCACGTACTTCATATTAACACTTAATCATACACAAGCTGCAATAGGTTAAACTGGAAAACATGCATGTGTTTGTCATGAATTACAATTAAACAAGTAATATTAACAAATAAGCCAAAAACATGTAAGATTTGTAACAATTAAAAACCTAACGATTTATACACGTAAACCAACCAACCTAGGATTTTCAAAAAATGTTTTTTATGACATATAAGGGTCGATTTTTACAATAAAATAAGCCCTACGGGCTGCCAAAAAACGTGTAAAGAAAAACAAGCAAAACATGCATTTTAGGTTAATTTTACGTATTTTAGTGTAACCTTGACATCATACGATGACTCTGATACCACTGTTGAGATTCAACATATATTAAGGGGGGGGGGGGGGGGGGGGGGGGGGGGGGGGGGGGTAAAAAAAATCACAATAAATTACATGTATAACACCAGAAAAATGTCCCAAATGGATCACATATGATGCACATAGGTTAACAAGTAAATACACGTTACTAACCTCTTGTAATGAATCCAGTGATTTAACGGAGCAATGAACAACCTTGTTCTTCCTTATAACCCATGAAACAAAACCCTAGAATCACTAAAATAAGTGATCTCTATGTAGTATCCACACTACACGTCCTTGAATGCTACATAAATGAAAGTTCTAGATTTACGATCAAACAATGAAACACATGGTTTGTTTGTTTTCTTGAAATCAGCCTAAGAAACCTTTTTTAGGTTAAATGTCGAATCGTCCTAAGGTGATAAGGAGAAAGAAAGTTGGTTTTTTGTTGTTAGGTATGCTAGAGTGTTAATAATGAATATACAATTCATTTTATTGGCTCTTGGATAAGTTGGTGCCAAGGTTGGACTATCCTCCGTTTCCAAGCCCTAGGTCGGCCACCCTTAGTCCATATGGACTTACCATATTGTTTTTGGGTTTAGTCAATTAACATGTCCATTACATGTTAATTAGACAGCCTTAAGTTAAATAATGCGTCTAACAAATTATTTAACGAGCGTTAATCGATTCGTGAAATGATTAGTAATATGGTTACTATAAATATATTAATTACATTATTAAAAAGTAATATCTCGATGTATACATGTGTGACATCATATGCTCATGTATGTCCGACCGTATAATTATTTACTATGATACGAGCATATCCAAATAAAGATGGTGAAGTCAACCACGACGTTTTTGCAATACTAAGAGATGACATTGTTTTTGTCTTCACATTATCACTTGTTGGAAATTTAGTGCAATTGTGGGAATTAGATCATACTTGGAAATAGGTTTGGAGGTACGGAGTGTACACCCATCAAGTCATTGATTTTCCCTAACTCTTTTAGTGGTTTGATTAAATGGGTGGTTATTTGCCTATTTAAGTGTAGATTTTGACGGCATTTAATTGACCATATTTAACTTGGTCATGAAAACCATAATTCCAAATTATGGAGGATAATTGATTTGACTGCTTTAATTGATCATATTTAATTTGGTCATGAAATCATTAATTCCTAAATTATGGATGATAATTATGGAAGAGATTAATTGGCCATTAATCTCTCATTAATTCCATTATTAGGTTTTGAGTAAATCGCTATAAATAGGGATCACAATTGCATGGAAAAATAACACAGAAAACATAAACACATAGAAACGCAGGGTTCTTATTATGTGCCTAGAACAAGAACATACACTTGGTTTTATCTCAAGGAGGTATTCGTGTAACCCAGGCATAGGGTCGAATAATCTTCTTTGGAAAGTGATTACACGACTTCAAGTGATATCCGGTAACCATCTTGGTAATTAGCTAGGCTATTGATTGTCTTCACCCTGATCTGGGATCTAACAATCAAAGAAGATTATTTTGTGATAATCAATGGTAGGATGTTGCTTTCTAGAAAGAAGCAATTAATGATGAGATGGACTCTATCATGGACAACAACACTTGGGTGTTGGCTGATCTACCTCCAGGTTGCAAATGGATCTTTAAAAGAAAACTGAAGGTAGATGGAACTTTGAAAAGTTCAAGGCAAGGCTGGTCATTCATGGCTTTAAACAAA
Source organism: Tanacetum coccineum (assembly GCA_026074375.1). Taxonomy (NCBI): domain Eukaryota; kingdom Viridiplantae; phylum Streptophyta; class Magnoliopsida; order Asterales; family Asteraceae; genus Tanacetum; species Tanacetum coccineum. The sequence continues at coordinate 11,133 of BQNB010031957.1, read as the reverse complement.
AGTTAGGGATAGACTACTTTGATACTTATGCTCTAGTGGCATGTATCAGTACCATAAGACTGCTGATTGCTATGACATCAATTCATAATCTGATTATTCATCAGATGGATATGAAGACAGCTTTCTTGAATGGTGACTTGGATGAGGAGGTATATATGAACCAACCTTAGGGCTTCATCATGCCTGGCAATGAAAACAAGGTGTGTAAACTGATTAAGTCTCTTTATGGACTAAAGAAGGCACCTAAGCAATGGCATTAAAAGTTTGATGAAGTGGTTTTGTCTAATGGTTATTTACTTAACCAAGCTGACAAATGTGTATATAGCAAATTTGATGAAACTGGTAAAGGAGTCATCATTTGCCTATATGTTGATGACATGCTGATCTTTGGCACTGACCAAGTTCAGGTTGACCTGACAAAGGAATTCTTGTTATCAAGGTTCTCTATGAAGGACATGGGGGAGGCTGATGTTATCCTTGGGATTAGGATTAAACATGAAAGTAATGGGATAGCAATTTCTCAGTCTCATTATATTGAGAAGGTACTGAAGAAATTCAATTACTTTGATTGCACTCCAGTGAGTACTCCTATGGATACAAGTGAGAAGCTGATGCCCAATAATGGTCAGGCTGTATCTCAACTTGAGTATTCTAGGGTGATTGGCTGCTTGATGTATGCCATAACTTGTACAAGGCCTGATATTGCTTTTGCTGTAGGTAAACTGAGCAAGTATACTAGTAACCCTGGTACTCAGCATTGGCAAGCAATTCAGCGGGTACTGAAGTACTTAAAGAAAACTATGGACTTTAGATTGACATATATTGGTTATCCTTCAGTGTTGGAAGGTTACACTGATGCAAGCTGGATCAGCAACACTGAAGACAATTCGTCTACAAGTGGCTAGGTATTCTTGCTTGGTGGTGGTGCAATTTCTTGGGCTTCTAAGAAACAAACTTGTATCACTGGTTCAACAATGGAATTTGAATTTGTGGCCTTAGCAGCTGCTGGTAAGGAAGCTGAATGGTTAAAAAACTTGCTCCTTAAGATTTCATTTTGGGTCAAACTTATATCGCCTATTTCTATCCGTTATGATAGTGCTGCTACATTGGCAAAGGCTTATAGCCAGATGTACAATGGGAAGTCTAGACACTTAGGTGATCACTTGACGAAGGGACTGGCTAGAGACTTGGTTATAAAGTCTACTGAAGGGATGAGATTAAATTCCAACTAAGTCACTGAATGCTCGGACACCCAACTCCCTACTGAGGAAACTTGACAGCTGAGTTCAATGTGGAAAGCTGAACGTTTAGTGGACTGAAGCACATGTATTTACATATCATCCCAAGGATGTGCTTGGAACCTGCTGAAAAGGAGGATGAAGTCTTTACTTCTCAATGGTTAATTTATTTGAAAAAGTGCGTAGTAGGAGCATGAATAAAGAGGAACCACCTATGTAAATGTTGAGGCTTTGCTGCTTCAAGGAGTACGGACTTTGGCTCTTAGACATTTATGAATTGGATATGGACAGATGGCTTGTATAGTGTCAAGAGTTTCTTATGTGTTTGAAAACTTGTGTGTTTTTATCTTCAGGTATTCAAATGGGTTGAAGGGTTCAATTCTTAGAACACCATGATTCTCGAATATTTGAACGTGTAATTACTAAGATGGAAATTCAATCCTCAGGACATTTTGATTTATGCACTTGTTTGTTTTATGTTTAATTTTTCATGCAAAGGTATTGTACTAAATTGGGAAGGATTGTTGAAAATTTAGTTCAATGAGGGTTCAGTTCATACTGGTTAAGGGACTGGAGGTACGAAGTGTACTCCAATAGGTCACTAAACAACCTGACTCAAATAGTGGTTAAAAGGAATTCATGTCGCTGATAAACTTTAGTGAGTCTACTCTACAGTGAGTAACTCTGGCCTGAAGGATATTCATCAGGGAGTAATCCATAAGAGAAAGTATCTTCAGCGGGTTAACTCATCAGTGAGTCTTTTCAGTATTGAACTTTCATCTTGTATACTCTTCAGTAAGTTAGTTGAATGTTCAGGAATTTAACGACTTGTAACTGTTTTGACCATTTCATATTGTAAGTTACAATCACATTTAATGACCACGTTTAATATGGTTATTGTAACCACTAATACCTAAAATCAAGGAGGATAATTATGGAAGAGATTATATCTCCTATAATCTCTCATAAATCCTTGACTAGGGGTTTGAGTATTCTTTGGAGATCACAAACTGCATGAGGATAAGACATAAAACATAAACACATATACGCAGGGTTCTTGATCTATGCCTAGAACAAGAACAAACACAACCAACACTTGGTTTTATCCAAAAGGGGTATTCGTGTAACCCAGGCATAGGGTCGAATAATTTTCTTTGGAAAGTGATTACACGGCTTCAAGTGATATCCGGTAACCATCTTGGTAATTAGCTAGGCTATTGATTGTATTAACCCTGATCTGTGACACCCAACAATCAACAGGCATAAGTAATTTATTCATCAGCATGTAGATTGAGACGAAGCTTAAAAATTCCTTCATATTGGTTTTCAACTTTTCATATCAATTGTCTTTCTGTAATAGATACAAAAAACCCATTGTTAATTTTTTTTAAGTCCCACGAGGTGTCTTTTTTATTTTGTTTGAGTATATCATATTCTATTATAATCCCTTAAATTTCATGCAATTTGTTGCTAAGTTGCTAACTTGACGTTCAAGGATGATGATACAGAGATTGATGAGAACAAGAGCTAGCAATAACGTCTGCATTGTCCGTAACAATTTTTTTTCTCGACAACGATGCATGTTTTTTTCAACTTTTATGTTGTGTAATGATACTCAGTTACAGGTTTGTGCTTTCATCTCGTTTTCAGAAGAAAGCGTATGCAGAATTAGTTTATAAAACTTTGGAACGTATGAGATGGTTTTAACTGTTTTGTAGTCAGCTCCAATGTTTCAAAGTTTATAAACTTAAAGTACGCCTCGGAAAAAATACTATGGAGTTAAGCTAGAATTGGCCGCTTTGTTTGATAGGCGATAAAAAATTCCTAAATTCCCTGGTACAAGAGTCTCAGTTGATATGTTTACTACTTGATACTTAACATTGCCTTGCAGAGTTTTTTATATAATTCTTTTATTGATCTCAATTTCATTTCGTTGGTGATGGTAGATGTGTTTGTTTTCTGTTGGTGACCAATAACTGCTTCATTTCTGCTTGATGGTAGAAAAGTTTGAATAATTTATGATACTAGTTGATTTTGATCATAACAACACTTTTAGCTTCATGCACCGCTACTTTTCTTCCTTGAAACAAATATAGTTTGTGGCAAAATTAGAACCTCTTTCTTGATCACGCATATCGTCTCCTTACTCCACAAGATGCTATACATTTAGGCTTGGCACAGAAGATACTAATTATCGTGTTTCTTAATTTTGCAGGAACTATGTTTTGTTCAAATAATCTCTTCTATTCAGTATCGAGTGATAAAGCAAAACGCTGATGACGCATTCTACGAGTTGCAGAACCCTCGGGAACAAATTCAGGCCTATGTTTTTGATGGTGCGTTTTATGACTTGCTTCTTTGACAGTACCTCTATATCAATAAATTTATATTATTGGTGTGTGAAATATGATTCTAAGTTTTAAATAAGAATCCAAGTTGTGATTAGATGATAGAGGTTTTATGCATTAAGGGGGTTTGGATATGCTTATTTAGGTTCTTATTAGCTTTTTTGATATCAAAACCAAAAATAAGCTTCTCCATAAACCTACCAAAAAAGTGTTATTAGCTTTTTAAGGGCTTATGAAGGTCTGTGTTGACAGGGTTTGTTCCTTATCTTAATAACCTAACTTACTTAATAATACACTTTTTGGGACCTTGACTTGTTTGGCCCTTTCTTTTCAAGATGATGATATATATTTTATACCATGTGACCCATTAGAGATAAATTTTCGCCACCTCTATCTATCATGTGTCTCCTCCAATCGTATTTCCTCATCAAGAATCGCTATTTTTCTTTCAGTTGTACGAGCCCAGGTTCAGGAATCACTTGGGTATCAAGCTATTCGAACAGAAGGATGAAGTTGCAAAAACTGTATTGGAGGAACTTGAGAAGGTGAATCTTATTTGTATAAAAATAAGTATTGTGATTATCGTTCAAGGTTACCCTGCTCAAACTGTATAACATCTTTTGTATGCAGGTGATGGGAGATATGGGTACAAACATAGAGACTTACTTTTGTGGTCATTATACCTGATCCCTCTGTGCGCAGGCAATGAATGAGATTTATGCAGGTAATTAGTTTAATTGTTTGCTTTCTTTTACTTATGCTATCATATTCTATTTGACTTGCTATATCTCTACTTTTTATTAGTTAATACCACTTGTTTGATTAGAACTCAGCATTTTACCCTTTTGTGTACAAATGGGATCGATTTGGATTTTTTGTCATGTAACCTGTGAAATGGGGGCAAATGGGTGAAATTTATTCAAACTTATGCATACGACCTGTAAAATTGCATTATCAATTGAAAGTTTAGATTATCATTGTAATCTTACAGTTTGTACGGATAGTTGAACATGTTTTGATTACTTATTTTGACCGAACCATTTTGACTTGAAAAAAAGTAATTGAGATTAATGTTTTGACCTGACCTTTTTGGGATGTACCAGAAATTAGTTTTTGTCTTTTAGCCCTGTATTGCTCAATATTAAAAGACATTAACTATACATGTACCCATAATGTTATAAACTGTTCGGGTTTGTAATAGGATATATTTGCACCGTAAGTAATAGGATACTGATATGCTATTATTTCTGCTGTCAATGCAAGCAAGTTATGTTTTAAACATACTCAGTTGTACTTTCTGGAACGGGCACTACCCATAAGAACTTGATTTGATTGTCGTACTGTTTTCACTTTTCTGTGAGGAAAGTGTGTTTAAGGTGAAAGTCATGGGCATGCTAACAAAGCTTGGAACATCCTTTAGGACTGTTGGGTGTAGAGGGTTTTATTGTAGGGTTGTAAACGAACTGAACGTTCAGTGAACATTTCGTGAACCGTTCGGTAAAAAGTTTGTTTATGTTCGTTTATTTATTAAATGAACAAACATGAACAACGTTTTATTCGTTTAGTTAAATGAACAACATGAACAAAAGTCTTGTTCGTTCATTTATGTTCGTGAACGTCCGATTATTCGTTCGTTTATGATCGTATATATGTTTATGATCGTCTATCGTATCTTTTTTATTATATAGTTTTAAAATTGTTTTACTTAAACAAACAACACTTATAAAACACAATATGGTGTATATTATTGTGAATTTTATGTTTATTTACGTCCGATCGTTTATGTTCGTTCGTTTATGTTCGTTTAGTGTCTAAATGAACGAACATGAACAACCTTATTTCTTAATAAACGAACGTGAACAAGAAAATTTGTTCGTTTAAGCGATCATGTTCGTTATTTGTCCGGCTAAAATTAAATGAACGAACATGATCAAGGCTTCGTCCGTGTCCGTCCGGTTCGTTTATAGCCCTACTAGCATACTTAATTATTGGCTAAAGAACGTATTGTGTGTGTTGAAGTAGAGAGATCTACCTTTAGATCTTGGGTGGTTATTGCGTGGTATTCGATTTATACACACGTGTATATTCAAAACGGTGTTTACGTTAATTGCTAAAAGGTACACGTTTTTTTGATCATTTGTTAATTATGTATTCTATACATGTTTATATGTTTTTCGCTGCGTACTCGTGATTTGAATTGGTCAATAGTTGTTAAAACCCCAACACACATCACATAGCAAACACATTCGAACACAAAAATTGTTTTCTTGTTATATAAAAGATTATTGTTTGAGATAATTTTGCAATTATCTTCGTTATGTCATTTCAGTTTCATATCATGGCGTGAAAATCTTTTTAACTCTCTTTTAGTCACATGTATACAAAACTATTCGAAAAGGCTAACATCGCTATATATGATTGAACGACTATAACCTCACCGCCACCAAACGTTAATCATAGAGTCTTATTAAAATTAGCTCGTACGCGTACTATTTATTAAAGAAAACGACTTCATCCAATATTCAAAATTAATTTATTGGTACTAAGACGAGTAACATGCCACTCGATACGTGTGCTCGAGTAACTAACAATGTTTCTCAGCTATTGCTCCTAAGTGAGAATTATGTCACAGCAGAACGTTTACAATTAGAGTATCATAGTTTATAAATACCATAAAAACAACAAACTACTAGTATTAAACATGAGAAAAAAAAAGAAAAAAGAAAAAGAAAAAAAAGAATTAACGTCTCGCAACAACGCGCGGGACATAAGCTCATATAAGAAAAAAAACTATTAAACATGATACCGATAAAATAAACCCACACAAATATTGCAATGCTTCTGACGCCCATGAAACTATATTAAAAAAAAACTCATATAGCAAAGAAAAACAAACATTTAAATATAAAGCCCAACACATAAGCCCATATAAGGAAAAAACAAACTATTAAACATGAAACCGAAAAAATAAACCGGCTAAAAAAAAAATTATGCCCCGCAACAATGCGCGAAAATTAACGCCCCACACAACGCGCAGATAATCCTGCTTGCATAAAAATAATAGTCCAATAGAAAATGGCCCATACAACAAATTCATAAAAACGTAAAATTAACAACGGTAAAAAAAAGTTCCAACTTAACACATACTATCTAAATGGTTAAAAGACATTAAACAAATAAAAAAGCAATAAAATTAAATAATAACTCGGAAAAAAATACGGCTCAAGAAAATGGCCAATCCATAAAAACTACACACGTGTCCAAAAAAAATTCGTCATGCATTATACTCCTAAGAAACAACATACTAACAAAACATGTACAACTTGAGTCAATGTAAAGTTTAACAAAATCTTCAAAAAAACATAATAAGAAAAAACCACACTGCACCAACAAATTAGTCTCCGCCGCAACGCGCGGGCTAAATTCCAACTTGTTTGTGATCAAAAATGACGTCGTAGACGTCTTGGGCCAAAAACCAGCAGCTCGACAAGGCCCAAAACCAAAAAAATAATTACAAAAAATAGCAGCCCAACAAGGCCCAAAACCAAAAAATTAATTACAAAACACACCCTTAAACTATGAAAAAAATTACGAAACAATCTTAAACTTTTAGCTATTTACGACTTTTTATATAACAAACTTTATTTATCAAATATGTAACAAATATCTATCAATTCATTAGTAAAAAATATACCGCTAAAATGATTTTCGAATTGCAAACAAAACGAGTCCAATATTGTAATGCTTATGACATACGTACGATTCAATAAAAAATGTTGAAGTTTAATATATATTTAAGAAAAAACTTTCAAAACACACCCATAAACTATCTAATAACTTTAAAATTTAACCACATGACAGCGTAAATGCAATAATCAACAAAGAAAAACACAAAGAATACAACAAAACCACAACATATATAAAATAACTCATAAAATTATCCTCGAAACCCTTTCAACTTTAAAAAAATATTACAACAAAAATCAAAAAAACCTTTCAACTTTAAAAAAAACACAACAAAACTCTACACATATAAAAAGGAAAAATAACTTTTAACATATAAATCTACCATTAAAGACTTTCAAGTTTAAATAAACCAGAAACAAAAATAGCCCGCCGCAACGCCCGGGCATCCTTCGAGCTTGTTTCAAATAGTGCCAGAAGATGTTGGATACATTGTGTAACGTTAATTGAGCTATTTTCCATAAAAAACCGTGCAAGACAAAGTGTATGACCGTAACGCGTTCGTATGAAAGAGTGAACCGAAACGAGCTTGATTTCAGCGTGTGCAATTCTTTCAAATATTCATCTATCAAGATCCATTCAAGCTAAAGTTAAAGGCTTGAAGATGACGAGAAACACATTATGCAATCGGAATTGCATCCAACAAAGAATTGTGGAGGTACAGAATTGTGATCATTACAAGTGAAATAGCATACCAACATATCTTTTTTTATAAAGTTATCATCCCGTAACATATAATAAAACAAAATATTGTTGCGTCAAAAAATTCAATCACATTGTATCGTCGTCGCAACGCGCGGATACCCTGCTAGTATTAAAGTACGTGTAAAATAAAGTGAAGATCGAGAGAAAGTATCAATTAAAAAGCTTGACATACCATAATTACCTTGAACATCGTAATTTTAAGGGTTGATTATATCATGCTTTGTTAGTGATTTCTAATTTTAAAATTGATATGTAGTTTACTAGATATTGATCAAGAGTTTGAGCCAAATTGACATAATGAGTTGTAGATGATGACCAATCTCTCGGAACTATGTAATAGTTGTATTGACAGATAGTTCAATTTGTTTTAAGAGGACGAAAACTCTTTATTATCTTTAATTTAGATTGGCAAAAACATAAACGCTTTCTTTGAAAGAATAGTTGTGATGACTTGATTGTTTCTACCATAGACATTACATAACTGAAACATCAAAATTGCGCTTAAAATCTTTGCATTTACAAAGAGAAGGCCTATAATTGAAACGTCATAGGACATATTTACTAGAGTTCAAAAGTTCAAATCCTGTTAGTATATGTATTTGGGGTGGCCAAAAACAGTTCAGACACAGTCTAAAGATTAACCCGACAAATCGCGTACATCTGAGCTAAAAAGGCTCATCTCTCAGGATAACTTGAACAAAAAGAATCTTATCCATACATCCAATTAAAGAAAAAAAAAAAAAAGCACCACCAAAAGATTCTTCGCTTCCGCACAAGAGGTTCATGGTTCAAATCTTGCTAGATGTGTACATCTGAGGTGCCCGGGGAAGGATTATAAATGGTCTCATGATTACCCCCATGAGGCCGCTTGCATTTTTTATTTGGAGTTAAAAAAAAAAAGTTTTCCCTCACCGAGTAACCTGAACAAAAAATACGTCATCCTTTTACCCGTTAACTCATCCATTTATCTGTTTCTTCGATAGCTAGCATTATTGTCATTTTAGGGCTCTGCATAATGCAACACGGACCGAACCGAACTGAAGAACCGGCCTGAACCGGACCGACCGGAATTTTTTTGTCATGAACTTTTGGCGTTGGAAAATATAAAATCAGATTCAACATCGAAGTCAAGGAAACAAAAAGTTATAAAAGGAATATTTCGTATGAAACATTTTAAAGGTAAAAACATTTATGTTGATCTTGTGTGCAGCCATTTGACTGAGTCTTCGGAAAAGAAAACCGTACGCAACGTACTCTTTTACCTATAAATCAGCACTTCAATTCTGAGTGTTTTCTTTTATGTTCTATCTTGTTTCATAATTCTAGTATTCTTCTCTTGTTCCATACCTGTTACTATTTGACACTTGTTCGTTAGTGATAATTTCAAATTCTTTACTTAAGGTTGTTCAGCGGGCTTATAATCTGATGAACAATGATGACGATTAAGCTACTAGTTGTTCACTAATAGACAGTGACGGATTCAGAAAATTTGAACATGTGTGGCACAAATTTTTTTACCTCAAATTCTAACTCTCGTCAATAATCCTCATATCATAATCAGTTAATCGTCAGGGCCGTCCCAAAATTATTAATTTTTTTTTAGGCCATGTGCGAAATTTGTCTTTCAAAAAGCTTTTCGAGAGGAATGTTATATATAAAGTGTCACCGTTTATAAAATTTAATGTAAATAGTAATCTAAACATTTAACATATTACAAATTTTAGGGCCTTTAAAAATTTTGGGGCCCTGAGCAGTCGCCCACCTTGCACACCCTCAAAAACGGTCCTGTTAATCGTCAATCTCAGTTAGTGGTGCAAAAAAATCGGTTAAAACCGGTTTTCGGTTATTAGAAAACCGGTTTTAAAAAAACCGGTTTTTCTAATAACCGGTTTCGGTTTTTTCGGTTTTTCCGAAATCGGTTTTTTTCGGTTATAAATGTTCGGAATCGGTTTTTTTCGGTTATAAATTTTCGGAATCGGTTTTTTACCGGTTCGGTTTTTTTCGGTTATAAATGTTCGGAATCGGTTTTTATACCGGTTCGGTTTTTTTCGGAATTTAAAACTTCGAACATTTATTTAATAAACTTGTTAATTATCAAACATAATACACCGGAAACATACTAAACAAATACAATCATAACTTTTTATTTGCACCGGAAACATACTAAAAAAATACAATCATAACTTTTATTTAAACAATACAATTATACAACTAAAAATATATAAATACTAATACATTTCGAGCTTCGGCATGGCCATCACCCGAAAACATATTAGTGTACTCAAGTATGTCGAGCTTCGGCATTGCCATCACCCTTTATACTCAATCCATTAAATATTCCAAAAAAAAAAAACCGAAAAAAACCGGTTAAAACCGTTTAAAACCGGGTTTTTAAAAAAAAAATATAACGGCTAGTTTGACTTCCATGTTGACCGGGTTTTTTAACCGGTTAAAACCGAGTTTTTTTTTAAAACCTATTAACGGTTATAAAAAAAAAAAATTAAAAAAAAAAATTTTTAAAAAATAAAAAAACCGGTTTTAACCTGTTTTAAAACCGGTAAAAAAACGGTATTGTTAAAAAACCAAAAACCGGTCTAACCGGTTCGGTTATGTTTAACCGGTTCGGTTTTAAAAAACCGGTTTTTTTAAAAACCGGTTTCGGTTTTTATACCGGTTTTAAAAAAAACCGGTTTGTAATTTGCATCCCTACCCCTCCGTAGCTCCGCCTCTGCTTACACTTATTTATTTTTATAAAAATTTCGATATAACCATGCAATGAATTATGTCTCACACTCTCCCTAAAAGCGACCAACACTTTATGTGCAAAACTTTTAGCGATGACTGCTGTCGTCGCTGACACCTGCGTGTCCCAGCTGAAATACACAGTTTTTAAGAAATTATATAAATCCAATTAACTAATTAATAACTATTTTACTATTTCTGATTTAGCGACGACTTATGTTGTCATTAAAAGTGTGCGGAACCTAGCTCGTTTATCTTTCACTGAGAACTTTCGTGGGCCTCAGTGTCGCCGTTAAAACATATTTTTTGTCATCGCCAAAACTTTTAGCGACGATCCTGTGATGACGACATGTTGT